>JAZKLR010000562.1:0-224878 GCA_037103525.1 Ganaspis brasiliensis
CCAGCTTTAGAGAAATGGAGGATGAGTTACTTTCAAATCACGGTGAGTCATAAAAAATCAATTTTATTTGTTAACAGACATAATATATTAAAATGTTTATATTTTCAATTCAGAATGTTCAATTAAAGTAAATTTACTCAATACTATAACTTTGAACTAGAAAGTGATTTTTCACAAGAAATAAAATTTTATTTCACCAAATTTTGTATCAATCTAATTTTTCTACAAATATGCATCTTGATCTTACAGAATTTGATAAAGTCAATATTAATAAAATTACGTAAATAAGAATTAAAAATTAGTATATCTGTATGTACAGATCAAACGCTTCCTCTTATTATTCAACGTGGTGCTGGGCTACACTCTCCTTCTGAAGTCAGACCAGGGCCTTTTAATGCGGGTATTAATTTGAATAGAGTCGGTAATAACGAAAAAAATGATAAATTTAAAATCACTGAAACCTCACGGGTTTATTTACCACACTTTAAATTAAACGCAGATCCATATTTATTTAAATTTTCAAATTTACCTGTAGACACAAACATTAATCCTATCGATTGGATTCAATCTGCACTTTCAGAAATCTTCAAATTTCTTCTCTAAAAGTATTCCCCTTCGGATTATATCGGAATTAAATTTAATTCTGATTCATTTACGAAAGGTGAGGGTGGATTATCAATCCGATATTTAAGAGATGTAAATTTTGACGATTTCTGGAACATGATTTTCTCTATCGTACAAAGCAATGAAAATTTTACTGTTGATGACAGTTTTATGATAACTCTTCATTGTGCGCGCAATCCAACAGGTGCAAAAGATAATAACCCCGATCCTGTTGCTCTTAGTAAAAAAATCTATTTTAACAATTACCAATAACAAAAACTCATGTCTCCTACGTGCAATCGTTGTTGGTATTGCACACGTTAACAGAGATCGCATATCTCGTGCTCAAAGAGATAGATCTTGGGAAAAAATCCGAAAACAAAACGTAATTGTGCAAAAAAAACAGGCTGAAGATTTAAGAATAAAAACAGAAGTTACTATACCTCAAGAAGGATGTGGTATTGAGGAAATACAGAAATTCCAAAACTACCTTTTTCATGAGAAAAGTATAGCGCTTGTTGCTTTTCACGAGGAGAGTTTTGCTCTCGGTCAGGTTGGTCCATTTTTCGATGGTCGTAAAATGTTCATTGAAAGAGGACAAGTGTCTTCGCATGTCATTTATCTCTTACGGTATGAAACAAAAAATCATTTTAATTTAATTTTAAATTTATCAGCTGCCTCATCTGTTACGAAGGCTACAGGCTTTTGTGTACCATGTTATGTAGCTTTCAGGTACAAATCAGACCATAGATGCGTAGCCAAATGCGAAGCCTGTTTGTCACATCCAGCATGCCTCGAATCCTGCTATAGTGTAGGTCAAAAACAAGATAGCAAATGTTCAACATGTTTGCGTTACTTTTTTGGAGATAAATGCTTTAAAAATCATTTAAAAGGAAACTATTATTCATCCGGAAAAACTGTCTGTGATGTATTAAGAATTTGGAATTCATGTTCTCGTTTTGTTTTGAGCAATACCGTGAGGAGAGAAAAAAGGTTTGAGAAATTCACTTGCGGAGAGAAAAAATTAAATAAACTTCAATAAAAATGAGAACACCTTAATTATGAGAAATACCTTGTTTTATTGAGTAAATCCGTGGTCAAGCATTAAAATTAAACACAAAAACACACAACGAATTATGTCCTTTGTATTGAGTCCTTCCTTTATTTTCTTCTCTCAGAAATTACCCCGGTAATTTCTGGTGATTTCGCACCACACCACATACACACAATACAATTTTTTGAGTAGTCCTTTTGAGAAATATACAGAGTTGAACCTTGAGAACAACCGTGAGATATACCGTGACGCTACAAGCGTGATACAAGATATTTAAGATGTTATTAGGACCGATTAGAATTTTACACTGAGACACGTGTTGATAGACGCGACCGGCGAGCAGCTGAGAAATTGGCCACCGAGAGGTGCTGCCGCCATACGCTTCCCAAACACATTACATTATTTTCACCGGTAATTTTTGAACTGGCAACCGGTCTCGAGTCGTAAATTCGAGCCAACCCCAATTCTGTGATTTCAATACACTAGAGTCTGAACACACTCTCCCCCATCGGCAACAGAGTTGACGATCATGTAGAGGTTGATGCCAATGGTGAGTCGTTCCTGGAGATGGGAAGCACTGCTAGCTTCGTGATTGGCCGCTTGAGAGTAGAGATAGCGGTCCTGATGGTGACCACCCTGGTGAGTCCATCCACTCCGGGATGCAATTCCATAACCCTAGCCAAAGGCCATTTTGCAGGTGGAAAGCGTTCATCAGTGAGAAGGACCATAGAGCCGACCTTAATTTGATTAGACGGATGATGCCATTTTGAGATAGAGAGTTGTTGCTGCAGATAACTGGTCGACCATCTCGACCAGAAAGCCTGAACCTTTTGTTGAATAAGTTGCCACTTGGACAACCTTGAGCTTGGCATCTCCATCAGAGAAGGTTCCGGTATCGAAGTGAGCGGTTCCCCGATGAGAAAATGCCCTGGTGTAAGAGCTGACAAGTTGTCAGGATCTTCCGATTGGGGTTCCAATGATCGTGAATTGAGGACTGCTTCAATCTGAGCTAGAAGAGTCGTAAATTCTTCGTAGGTCAGCATTGCTTCACCAACCGTCCTTTTGAGGTGATACTTGACAGATTTGACGGCGGCCTCCCACTTACCACCCATGTGTGGAGCAGAGGGAGGGTTAAAGTTCCATGAGGTGCCGTCGTTAACCAGAAGTTGAGATAAAGTTCTTGATTCGTGAGTTCCGGCCTTGAAAAGTTGCTAAAGAGCCTTGTCTGCTCCGATAAAATTCGTTCCACAGTCACTGTGGAGAGTATGGCAAATGCCTCTCCGTGAGACAAATCGTCGATAGGCTGCGAGGAATCCTTCCGTTGAGTAGTCCGTGACAGCTTCCAGATGAATGGCAGAGGTCGAGAAGCAGACAAAAATACAGAGCCATCCCTTTTTGCTCCGTGCTCCTCGACCCTTCCAAGTCTTGAGAGAGATAGGTCCGGCATAATCGACTCCGGTGTTGAGAAATGGCCTTGATGAAGTAACTCTAGAGGTAGGTAGCTAACCCATCAGCTGTTGAGCTCGAATTCCACGTTGTCGAGCACAAGGCACACACTTGAGAATATGAGACCTTACGGGTCGTCGGCCTCCAAGGACCCAGAAGCTCCTTTTTACATGGGAGAGTGTGAGCTGAGTTCCACCATGGAGAGTCCTTAGATGCGCGTCTCTAATGATGAGACGAGTGAGAGCTGAATCCTTAGGTAGGATACCAGGATGCTTACTCTCATGATTCAGATGAGAAAATTTGAGTCGGCCCCCGACTCTGAGGATTCCTTGGTGATCAATGAATGCCGTGAGTCTGGAAAAGGGGTGAGAGCTAGGAAATGGTGTACCTTTCTTGAGGTCCTTGAGTTCACTTGAGAAGTATACTCCTTGAGTCACTTGAGTCCAAAAAATCCTTGATTGCTCTAAATCCTTAGGATTGAGAGGATTGGTGAGAGAAGCCTGAGAGTCTCCTTTGAGTAATTTCAAAAATCGAAAACAAATTGAGGTGATCCTCAATAATTTAGTGAGAGAGGAATACCTTTCAACGAGATCCCAGGGTTGAGGAGACATTGAGACAGAGAAAACACATCCGGGTCTTTCCTCCACTTGGGCTGAAGCATCTGTCCGTGAGTTTGAAGTTGGCCACTTTTCCGTTGATTCCTTCAACCAAGATGGCCCCTGCCACCATAGTTGATGCTGAGAGAGTTGTTGAGTAGTCAGGCCCCTTGATGCGCAGTCAGCAGGGTTGTCCTTTCCCTTGATGAATTTCCAATGACCTTGAGGGACTAGATCTTGGATTGAGGAAACCCTGTTCCGCACAAAGTCCTTCCATCGCGAAGGGTGACTGTTGATCCACGTGAGCGCTACTAAAGAGTCCGTCCATAGAGTGATAGGAACGTGTGACAGTTCCAAAGTTCGTTGAACATAGTCCATGAGTTTGGCTAAGAGATGAGCAGCCGAGAGTTCTAACCTTGGGATGGTTAGTCGTTTAAGAGGTGCTACCTTAGTCTTAGCACAGATGAGTGTAACCTTAGAGTCTTGTCCTTCTTCCGAGGTCTTGAGGTAGATCACAGCCGCCATTGCTAATTGAGAGGCGTCAGAAAATCCGTGTAATTCCGCCTTAGTTGACGCGGTGATATTGAGCCATCGTGAGATTGAGAGTTGAGAGATTTGAGCTAGCTCTTCCATGAGTTTGATCCATCGTGAGGAAATTTTATCCGATAAGGTGTCGTCCCATCCCACCTTCTTAAGCCAGAGTTCCTGCAGTAACATCTTGGCTCGTATGATGACTGGAGAAAGAAATCCTAGAGGATCAAAGAGTTGAGATACCTCGGATAACATGAGTCGTTTGGTGATACCTTTATCCAGGTGATACGATGGTTCAAAGGTAAACTTAAACTCGTCTGAGTCTGGTACCCATATAAGCCCTAGAACCTTCGTTTGAGAACTTTCAATTAGATGAGTAGAGTTTAAGTTACCTGACCTTGATAATGAGTCGAGGAATTCTGGATGATTGCTGTGCCATTTGGCAAGAGGAAATCCGCCTGAGTTGAGGAGACCGATGAGTTGTTTTGCCATGGCCTTGAGTTCGGAGAGCTCTTCTGCTCCTCCGTAAATGTCATCCATATACCTTCCCTTGATAAGTGGGGGCACGGCCAAGGGGAACCGATGCCCTTCGTCCTTGATGAGTTGTAGAAGCACCCGTATGGCCAAGAAATGAGCTGATTTGGTACCGTAAGTTACGGTCGTGAGTTGGTAAGGCGTTTCGGTTTGAGTAGAATCCAACCAAAGGATTCGCTGTAAATCCCAATCCTTGGGATGTACCTTTATTTGTCGGAACATCTTTGTGATGTCCGTTGAGAAAATAAACCGATGTCGTCTTACCCAGAGTAATACATCTGCGATGTCCTTTTGAAGCTTGGCTCCAGTGTGGAGCAAATCGTTGAGAGATGTCCCTGATGATGTTGAGCTGGAACCGTTGAAAACAACTCGGAGCTTGGTGGTGGTACTCTGCTCCTTGAGTACTCCGTGATGGGGAAGATAGTAGGTCGTAAATCTACTATCCTTAGACGGAGCTGGGAC
The DNA here is from genome assembly GCA_037103525.1 of Ganaspis brasiliensis. Classification (NCBI taxonomy): domain Eukaryota; kingdom Metazoa; phylum Arthropoda; class Insecta; order Hymenoptera; family Figitidae; genus Ganaspis; species Ganaspis brasiliensis. The sequence continues at coordinate 5,227 of JAZKLR010000562.1, forward strand.
CATGTGTCCCATGGCCTCATACTCCGTGAGAAAAGCAGAGTACAATTCCTTATAAGAGTCGTGAGTAGAAAGCCTTTTGATCAGCCTCTGAATACACCCATGAGCCGTGCTATACGAGTCGCCAAGTTGACTCGGAGAAGAGATGAGAGGAAGTCGAACTATGTATCGACCTTCCTCGTCCCGAGAGTGAGTAAGTTGAAAGTGCTCCTCGCACTCCAACTCTTGAGTAGAAAATGAGTCCGTTTCCTTAGATGGCACTTCCTCTTGTACCCAAAACCTCGTGAGTAAGTCCTGCAAGTCAGTCAAGCTCTGATCAACAATTAGATGATGAGAGGTGCTGACATTGATGGAGAAATCCTTAGTTGGTCCCAAAATTATCCATCCAAAAATGGTGAGTTGAGCGATTGGTGAGGAGATAGGTCCCTTGATTAATTCGGGCAAGATAATTTGTCCATAGTGGTCCGCTCCAATGATGAGATCGACCTTATTTGGGATAGAGTAGTCAGGATCAGCTAGTTGAAGACCTTGGAGGTAGGGCCAATGGTGAGGCGAGGTGGGGGTAGTGGGAAGTGTAGGGGTCAATTTAGTGAGGATGTAGGCATTGATAAATATGGAGTGTGAGGAGTGGATAGATTTAATAGTAAGGAAAACTACCCCTCGTGTGTTACCTGAGTGAGTAGCTCCAATCCCAGTGATTGCGATGATCGAGCGTTGCCTTTGGAGATTGAGGTGATGTACCGTGCTCTCAGAGATAAAAGAGAGCTCAGATCCTGGATCAATGAGCATGCGTACCGGGTGAGAAGTTCCTTGAGGTGAGATGACTAGAGCCCGAGAAGTTGCCAAGAGAACCGTCTGCCTTGAGTGAGTTGGGCTCTTGTGGTGAGAAATTCCTGATGGTCAATCCGCATTGGAGGAATGAGCACCGGATTGAGAGGCTCCTTGCATTCCGGATGATCCTTGCTGGTGAGAGGGTCCTTGAGTGGGAGCAGCTCCTTGATCCCTTGATGAGCTTATCCCGTCCGTCTGATGGATCATAGTGTGATGTTTTCCGTCACACTTGGTGCACCTTTTTTGAGACTGGCACGCCTTAGCGCTGTGCCGACCAAGACAATTAAAGCAGAGACGCTTCTGAATAACAAGCTCCCTGCGAGCCCTAGGAGACAAGTTCTTGAATTTGTCGCAAACGACAATATAATGATTGTCTCCACAGGATGAACAGTTTTGTCCCGAGTCTGTTGATTGAGTGGCACCTGAGTAAGCCTTAGAGGAGGAGGGCCTTGATGGTGCCTTGGGTTGAGCCTTTGTCGGAGCGGGTTGAGATCGTGTCGACTGAGAATATGAGGAGATGTTTTCCATCGCCCGAGCCCGCCCAGTGAGAAAATCCTTTAGTTGCTTGAAGGTGGGGGGGTCCGCCCTGGATCCCAACTTATTCTCCTATCCTTCTCAACTGCGAGGAGATCAGGAGCCTTTTGTTGTCGTACCGACTCACAATGGTTTCCCACGCCGCAGCGAATGCATCCCGGGAAAGGGAGATGTTAGAGATGAGCCTTGCTGCCTCTCCCTTGAGACTGGTCCTTAAATAGTGCATTCGCTCGACATTAGAGATGTCCATGTTGTCGATGACCATTGATGTAAACAGATCCTTAAAAGAGAGCCATCCTTGATAGTCCCCAGAAAATGTGGGGAGAGAAATGTCCGGTAGGGTCCGTCTTGTCTGACCCTGAGCAGTGGGAGCAGGTGGGGTGCGCGCTGCTTCCTTGGCCTTGTGTTGCAGTTGCAGCACTAGCGTTTTTGCATCGATGTATGCATTAAAGCCCCGATCATAAACTTCCCCTAGCACGTAGGGGTGGTTGAGGAACTTAGCTGAGCAACCGTCTGTCAGCTGATCGTGAGCGCGCGAGAACTGTGTCCAGTGTTCTTGGAGAGCTTCGGCCGTGATTTGCAGGAACACTGGATCCTTAGGCATGTCCCCCCCCCCTCTTGCCTCATTGAGTGTGTCCGTAAAAAACCGTAAACGAGTTAATTGAGCTGCGACCTTGAGTTCCACCTCAGCCGAAGAGCTGGCATACTCGCCCCTTTTTGAATCACTCTCCTTCACTGAGGGTTGGTCGGATTTGTCCGACTTTGTTGAATTTGCCCGAGAGGGGACCTTTAGGCTCGGCCCTGCCTTGCCCTCCTTGTCATCCGACCAATTGAAAGGGTTCTCCTTTTCCGGTTTATCCGAAGCAGGTTTGTCCTTTGACTCGGTTTTTTCTGGTTCCGGAACATCTTTGAATTTTTCGTCGTCGCTTCCCGAGTGATTGTCCGTGGTCGACATCTCTCTGCTGTCAATTTACACGGGGAGAGAGAAATGAGAACGAAGCGAAAAGCGAAAGAGAGAAAAAACTAGAGACCGCTTAGAGAGTCGAGTCGAAGGAGAGAGGTGGCTCGGAGGGAGAAAGAGACCGAGAGAGAAGTGTCTGTGTGGTGAGAACCGCGCACTACTACTTGCACGCCGAGTCTGTCTGGCAGCGAGAGAGAGAATCCGAGAGAGAAAAGTCCACGAGCACTGCAGTATAGCACACCGCGTCTCTGGCAGCGCGAGAGTGAGAGAGTCCGAGAGTGAGAGGTCGCGAACACTGCCGGGCACCGCCGAACGTGACCGAAGGAGGTGGAGAAGAAGGCGTCGAGAAAAGATGGCGTACACTGAAAATTGCCGCAACCCGAGCACGTGTTCACACTAACTGGCGATTTTCTTTCACAATGAGACCGTCCTTACGTGAGAGGAAGCGCTTGCCACAGAATTTAGCACTGAATTTATTCTCAATTAATTCTTGCGCACTATTCTCAACCTTTTATCCGGCTCGAAGGACCAAATGTTTTGAGCAATACCGTGAGGAGAGAAAAAAGGTTTGAGAAATTCACTTGCGGAGAGAAAAAATTAAAAAAACTTCAATAAAAATGAGAACACCTTAATTATGAGAAATACCTTGTTTTATTGAGTAAATCCGTGGTCAAGCATTAAAATTAAACACAAACACGCACAACGAATTATGTCCTTTGTATTGAGTCCTTCCTTTATTTTCTTCTCTCAGAAATTACACCGGTAATTTCTGGTGATTTCGCACCACACCACATACACACAATACAATTTTTTGAGTAGTCCTTTTGAGAAATATACAGAGTTGAACCTTGAGAACAACCGTGAGATATACCGTGACGCTACAAGCGTGATACAAGATATTTAAGATGTTATTAGGACCGATTAGAATTTTACACTGAGACACGTGTTGATAGACGCGACCGGCGAGCAGCTGAGAAATTGGCCACCGAGAGGTGCTGCCGCCATACGCTTCCCAAACACATTACATTATTTTCACCGGTAATTTTTGAACTGGCAACTGGCCTCGAGTCGTAAATTCGAGCCAACCCCAATTCTGTGATTTCAATACACTAGAGTCTGAATACGTTTACTTAATTTACTCAAAAAGAAAGACCATTTATGTGGTGTTTCTTATTGTAGTATTTGTAAATGTGAACGTGAATTTAACCACGATTGTTATATGTCATGTTCGCGAAACCGAATCTTTGTGTTGCTCAACAAACATGCACGTGGTGTATTAATGATAATGATATTTCAAAACTTTGTAGTCAATGTGGTATTCGTGAATATGTTTTTGCTGGTGAGGATCCGGTAGGTGATTTCATAAATCTTGCATTAACCCCTCTTAAAAAATTCAAAAAATGAATTTGTATTGCTCATAATGCAAGAGGTTACGATGCACAATTTATTTTATCTTATTTGGTCAATCACCCAAACAGTGCACGCAAGGATCCAACACTCATTTTAACAGGAACAAAAATTATATCAATGCAAGTAGAACGAACTACTTTTATTGATAGTTTAAACTATTTTCAGCTTCCTTTAGCTGCATTACCTGCTGCGTTTGGTTTAAAAGGCATTGGTGAAAAAAAAGGTACTTTTCCTCATTTTTTCAATACACTAGAAAATAAAAATTATGTTGGTAAGTTACCACCTTTGCAATTTTATTCGCCTAATTCTATGAACTAAAAGGCTCGAAAAGAATTTCTTAGCTGGTATACTGAAAAAAATTCAGACCCTACATATAAATTTAATTTCTGGGAAGAACTAGTAGCGTATTGTAAAAAAGATGTGGATAATTTACGGAATGCCTGTTTAGCTTTTCGTAAAATATTTCTTGAATGTGGAAATGTTTGCCCGTTCACAGACACACCAACTATTGCCTTGGCTTGCAATAAATTCTTTAGGACACACTGTTTACATCAGGATACTATAGGAATTATTCCAAGAGGAGGTTATAGATGTAATGATAACCAATCTCATGTAGCTATTGAGTGGCTTTTTACCGTTGAAAATGAGCTTGGTGTCAATATTGAACACGCTGGTCGAGGTAGAGAATACCGTATACCTGAAGGACCTTTAGTTGATGGTTATTACGAAAATGGTGACAAATCGATTCGTAATGTTTACCAATTCTATGGTTGCTTTTGGCATGACTGCCCTGAATGCTATAATGTAAACAGGGATGAGAAATTACGTAATACACAAGAGTCAATGAACATTCGGTATAGAATCACTTGCAAAGAGTGATAAAATTCGTCGTTGTGGGTATAATGTTATTGAAATGTGGGAATGCAAATTTAATTCAATAAAACAAGATGATGAAGAATTAAAAATCTTTTTAAAAAATCACCCCATTTTGAATAGTCCCAAAGTATTAAACCTTCGTGACGCGTTTTACGGAGGTAGAACAGGGAACACAAAATCATTTTATGATTTTATGTTGGCCATCCGAAACTTTACATTGGACGAGAAGAGTGTCAACAATTTACTGGTTGTAACTATGATCTCGAAAATGTAGAGGGTTTAATACTTTGTACAGTATTACCACCTACAAATTTATATCATCCCGTTCTACCTGTCAGACAACATGGAAAACTCATGTTCCCTCTCTGTCGAACTTGCTGTGATACTCTTAAGCAAGGTGAATGCACTCACGAGAATCAAGCACAGCGGATAATAGAAGGTACATGGGTTTCCGTTGAGTTAAAGGAAGCTGTCAAGCTTGGGTACAAAATTATCGAAATTTTTGAAATTTGGCAATATGAAACAACTCAATACAACCCAAACACTCGCGACGGAGGTCTTTTTGTAAAATATATAAATAAATTTTTAAAAATAAAACAAGAAGCTGATGGTTGGCCTGCATATTGTGTTGACGAAACTTCAAAGCATGCTTATTTAACCCATTATGAACAGGTAGAAGGGATTAAATTAGATCCTGAAAATTTTTTAAAAAATCCTGGACTTCGCTCTGTAGCAAAACTTTGTTTAAATTCGTTTTGGGGAAAATTAGAAAAGAGAGATAACCTACCTCGAACAACAGTGGTTCGAAGTCAAGAACAATTACTAAAAATAATATCAAATCCAGAAATTGAAGTAAATGACATTATACCTGTCAATGGTGAAACACTTTCTCTTGGTTGGCAGTACAGAAAAGAAGCTTCTACTCCTCTAACTTAGATAAAAGGGTATTGTATTATGATACGGATTCTTGCATTTATGTAAGTCGAAATACACCTGGGGAATACAAGCCTCCTGTAGGGTCATTGTTAGGTGATTTAACAGACGAGCTTGAAAAAGACTATGGTCAGGGTAGTTTTATTCAAACTTTCGTTTCCGGTGGCCCTAAATTTTACGCCTATAAAGTTAAAGCGTACGACAATACAGAACCGATAGTATGTAAAGCAAAGGGGATCACTTTGAATTTTAAAAATTCAAAACTTATCAACTTTGCTTCTCTTCGTGACCTAGTAACAAATGACGCAGATCCCATAAAAGTGTCATCAAGTGTAATTCGGACAACTCGACTACATGATTTGATAACACGCGACAAAGAAAAACTTTGCAGGGTAGTGAGTATGAAACGCCGTAGGATTGAAAACTACGACTCTTTACCCTACGGTTATAAACGACTCCGCAAAGATTTCTAATTTCTTTGGATAGTTTGTTTATATCATTATTCAATTTTTTTAAATTATTTACCAGCTTTCTATTTATTATAAATTCTTTATTATTATTTGTTGTACTAATTTAATTTATTTATCATATTTAAATTTTTTTATTAATTTTACATTATTTATTGTTATTATTTATTTCAAATGTTACCGACACTCTACTCATAATTTTACCATAGCGTTAAATTTAATACAACAAAAAAAAAATATGTACGTATTTATGATTTATCAAGTGTGTTAAAAACATTAATTAATTATCTATTTTTTATTAAAAGTGTTTTTTATAACATTCTATTGACATTGTATATAATAGCATGTTGTTTTGTTTATAGATTGGCAATCAACACCTATGTTTGTAGTGAATGATGGAGACGTCAACATAGAGGTTAATGACACCGTACCTCGTGCACAACCCGAAGAGCCCATAGAAATCTACGACGAAGATTTTGATGGAGAATTCGTCTATTCTAGACCAGCAGTAGTCATAGAAAGTACGAGTCATCTCAATGCTGCAGGGGAGGTAGATCTCAGCGGAGATATGTTCGAACCTGTAGACACACAGGACTTACTCATCGACACTGCTTCCCGAGAGAGCAGTTTTGACTATTCCCCGCACCGCATTCCTGACCCCTCAACATCACAACTGTCTAGTAGACCTTCGACAACACTGTTTCCCTTTGGTTTCTATAACCCAGTGTATAATAATGAATACGAGTAAATTTCAGTTAAACCTTCTCACTTAAATATGAATATATATATATATATGTATGTGTGTGTTTGTGTGTGTAACTGATTTACTCGTGTGTAATTTTAAAAAACTTTAAATATATGTTTGTATTTTAAAAACTCTAAATTTTTTATTTCAATACCTTCCTTTTAAATCAAGTCATTTAAAAGTAACTTTAACAATATTTTAATTTTTTTTTAAAATTAAAATCATAATGTTCACGAAAAATCAAATTAAACATTTTTAATAATAATAATATTAATTAGGAAATAATTTGGTTTTATAAAATTAGTTTGAAAAGAAAATATCAGAATAGAAAAACACGAACTTTTAAAAGCAGTTTAAAATCTGGTCTATGTCTAGTTATAAAGGTCCTTTTTCTTTTCCCCCTTCGCCACCCGCATTGTTTCCTTCCACAACCTGTTTTCTCCAGTCTTCAGCTGCATATTTCCAACTACATCATCATCTACTATTCGAGTCCGAAAAGTCAGACACACCCTCTATTTGTACTCACGCATCCCTCCCTCCCTCCATGACCTAAAATCCAAGACTCTTTCTAACGTAACACCACGTTTTTCCTAATTAAGACTATTCCTGCTATTGGGGGGCCCATAAAGACAGACACACCCACACACCCTTTATCACCCTCACTCCCAAGGGCCCCAAAATCCTTACAACTCCCACTCTTCTCCTATTGGGGACCCATAATTTCGACACGCCCATTTTTACACCTACCCCCACCACTACACACCCACTTCATGTCTTCTTTCTCTCTCTAACCCACTACTTCCCCCCACCCCTCTCTCTCAGTCTGGCGCCAGTGACGTCATAGCCACGCCCACTTTCCGGCGGGCCCAAACGGACTTTAACTATTTAAATTTTACTTGCGCTGGCACTTAATGCATGTAATAAATTTCTCTTATATTCTGTTAGAATTGATGGATGGTGGTAATAGCAAAAATTCACAGCACTTTTGATTTAAAGTAATATATTTGAGTTTGACTATACAGTAGAAAATACGTCACAATTGTACACCCGGTATAGGTAGGAAGCCGAGAACCAGTTAACAGACCGTCGAAAGTGTACGGATAAACGCGCCCGATGTGGACTGTATAACGGTCGTAACGGAACTGAACCGCTTCATCGCATCAGGCCCTCGCTGACCAAACGGGTGGGAGAGCTTCCACCAATGATCCAAGTTCCATGCTTTAAAGAGAGAAGGGGGGCAGGCATGGCCACAGAAGAGCGGAAAACCTACTTTTAATAGGAACCTGAAACTCAATTAAAGATGTTATGACAGATTAAGCGTTGTTTCACAATGCTTTAGCAAGCCGTAAACTACCCACCGAAATCCCGAAAGAAATCCTCCCTTTAACATTAAACATTTTAAACATATTCATATAAATATAAAAACGAATCGTCAGTTTTCCAAATATAACTACTAAGATACACATTGAGATAAAACAAATGCTTTAAAAAAAAGTTAACTTTATTGATCACACCAAATAGAAAATACATTATGTTAAGAAGGAAACATTTTTATTTTTTATTTAGTTTCAATATAGAATCTCCTAAACGTCATAAGAAACGTACGTTACATTAGAAGAGATCACAAGTAAACAAATGAATTGATATAAAAGTTTATTTATTGTTCTATTTTTTAATCGTTTTTTTACTGTATCCAACAAGCGACTAACACCTTAAGGAATACAATATTTTAGACAGAAAATAAATAAATTTGATTGGAATGTCAAAAATCTGTATTTCTTGTCGAAAAGTTACTTTTATTAATTCATTTGAGCATTTCCACCTGAAGTGATCGATTAATTTTCGTTGTTGTCAGCGATTTTTACCAAACTTTTTTTTCTTTTAGTTATTGTATTAGTAAGTAAAAAACTGTAGATGATTTTTAAAAATTTTTGAAATTATTCAGAATTGAAAAATGTTGTATATTTATTTTGAATTAAAATATCTCTAGTTGTTTTCAATACTTTTCAATATTTTTTTTTCAAAAAAAAATGTACCTACTTTTTAATAAATTTTTTGCAAAATATCAAAAAAATTAAGAAAAAAAATTTCTTCTTTTGTTTTTTGAAAAATTTCCCACCAAAAATTGTTCTGCTTTTTTTGCTCATAGTCTAGACTATGAACAATAAACTGTGTAAGTTTCGTTAAGGGATGGCGGTAACTTTTTTATTAATTTTAATAAAACGTGAACGCGAGCGCTGCGCACGCCGCCACTTAACAACAGGGCAAGCATAGCTAAAAGTCTAGGTAGTCAAATAAGGCATAATCGGATATTTAATTTTGCATTATCACTGCGAATATTTATGACATTGACGTTTAAGTGTCTTAGGTACAAAACATTATTTGTTTCATGAATTTAGGTTACATTAATTAATATTACACATTTTACAATATTCTTAAACAATTATATAATTAATAATTAAACTATTCTAACTAGGCAAATTATCAATAATTCTAAGTTAATAAAATTTAACTATGTTTTGAAATTTAGATAATTTAAATAATGAGTATTTACGAACTTAAAAAATTTGTGCAGAATATATTACAAATACGTGAGTCATTCTCTGAGCAAAAAGCCACCCTAAAAAAAAAAGTTGCCTAATGTTTTGGACAGATTTATTTTTTTCAAAAAATTGACTCCCAGTGGACATTTTTTTTAATTCTCTTTTTATCTATATGAAAACCCACACAGCACCCAAACTTTCCTGAACATTCTCAACATTCAGGGAAGTTTCAAAACTTGCAGTACGTTTGCTGGAAGTTCCAGAACTTCCCTGAAAGTTGGGAATGTTCAGGGAAGTTCTGGTGCTGTGTGGGAAGGAGTACCTAAATGTTTTTTGGGTTGCTGATTGTGAATCTAAAGTCAAATTTCAAAAAATCAAAATAGCTGATCTAAATTATTGGCTGTCGATATTATTGAAATTGATCGAATTCTTTTGAAAGTTCACAATCAGGGACCCCAAAAAAACCCAAAACCATTTGCAATATATTCTGCACAAATTTTTTAAGTTCGTAAATAGTCATTATTTAAATTATCTTAACTTCAAAACATAGTTAAATTTTATTAACTTAGAATTATTGATAATTTACCTACTTAGAATAGTTGAATTATTAATTATATAATTGTTTAAGAATATTGTAAAATGTGTAATCCTATATAAGAAACGAGTACTGAAGGTAAGCGTTAAAAGTGAACGAAAAAGCGTTAACAGTTAACAAAAAAGGATTTTTGTATACCTGGTTCCTTGGTTGGAGAGAGAAGGTATTTGTTAAAAGTTTACGAAAAAGGAAACTCTCAGCTCATTATACAAATTACCTTGAAATTTATATGTTATTTCTTAATACAAACAGTAGACTACCTGCAGGGTGTCATTATTCTTCGATCAAATCCTTGTATAATGAGAGTCAATGGCTTTAGGAAAAGAGAAAAAAATTTTGAGTTTTAATGAAAAGAGAGAAATTAAATTAAATTCTGAAATTTCACCTCATTATTAAAATATTCTTCAAATTTAAATTTTTCTTTCTAATTACAAACAATAGACTAAATAAGCCAATCGTTTTTCAAGCCAACCGTTGCATAATGAGCGTTATAATTGGTTTTGGAAAAGAGAAAAAATTTTCGAGCTTCAACGAAAAGAGAGATAAATACATTAGTGCGTGGTATAGAAGTACATGGTAGTGAAAGTTATCAATTAATAGAACTTGAGTGTGTATAATGTGAAAGTGAATAATGCTACTTATTGTGTATTTTTTTATTAAGTGTTTATAATAGAAATGTGTTTAATGTGAAAGTGTATAGTATTAATATGCTTATTGTTTATTAAGAGTTTGTGTTAAATAGTTGTCAATACAATGAACAAAAAGTGTTTATTAAAGAAATGAACTGTAAGTGAATAATAATAAATAATAAAGTGACTCTAATAGTAAATATACAGTAAAAATTAAATGATTTTTTATTTTTGTCTTATTTTCAATAAAGTTAGTGTTATAAAATGCTAAAAGTGTCCAAAAAATGCGATTGTGGATTCATTAAACAAGTGATTGATAACTGTTTAATAAATCAATTAATTGTGAATGTTTAATAAATAATAAAGTGATTATAATGTTTCTAAAGAGTCATTACAGTGTAAAAGAAGTGTTAATAATATAATTATATAAAAGAGGTGAGATAAAGATATGAGACAATAAGATGGGACAATAATATGAAATAAACCGATGAGATAATGAGAGAAATAAGGTAAAAATATGAGATAATAGCATGAGACAATCTTATGAGATAAACATGTGAAACAATGAGAGAGATCAGGTAAAGAGATGAGATAATGAGATGAGATAAATAGATATGAGATAAACATATGAGATACAGAAACAAAAAAACCTAATAGCACTGAATAGCACTGAACGTTATTTAACTTCCAGGTAACGTTACTTTTTAACGTCCGGGACGTTAAAATGTAACGTTGCTGAAGGTCGATTTAACGTTAAAATGTCCACGGCCATTTAATGTTCACCTGGAACGTTATAGAACGTTACTTTGGGACCTTTAAAGGACATTCAAAAATGTTTAAAAATTAAATAACGTTAATACTGTGCGCAGCTGATTTTAGTGACCACTGTTCTTAAGAAGCATTGACATTCTCAACATTGAATATAAGATCGGAAAAAAAATTTCAGATTTTCCGCACTATTTTTCCGCAACCCGTACTGCGATTTTTCGAATGTCCATTGAAGGTCTCAAAGTAACGTTCTATAACGTTCCAGGCGAACGTTAAATGGCCGTGGACATTTTAACGTTAAATCGACCTTCAGCAACGTTACTTTTTAACGTCCCGGACGTTAAAAAGTAACGTTACCTGGAAGTTAAATAACGTTCGGTGCTATTAGGGAAGTTTCAGGAATTATTGGAACTTGCATCAGGTGGTAGTTTTTAAAAACAAATTACAGGATATTTAGAAATGTTAGATGAAATAAATAAAAGCAATTAATAAAAATAAGTCACATTTTCAAATATTGTTTAGTGGAAATCGACTTTTGGGTTACTGGATTTGCACTTACTATGATGGAAATGAACTTTTTGTTTATGATAGTCTTAATGAAGGTTGTTTAAATGATGATCAAAGAGAATATTTATGCAGGTTATATCCATTTAAACCTAATGTAGTTTTTTAAGAGTACAACAACAACCACATTTTGTTGATTATGGAGTATACGCCATTGCGTTTGCTGTTTCTTTATATTTTAATATTAACCCTGAAAATGTTGTATATAAGCATGCTTTAATGAGAACTCATTTATATATGATGTTTGAAAAAAATGTGTCATCTCATTTTCGGATAATTTTACAAAATTGTTTAAACTTGGAATTGGCAATATCGAATAAATAAACAACAATAATTTACATGTGAGGAATGTAAAATATGCCACACAGAAGAGAAAATTAGATTATTAAACTAATGACGGCTTTACAGAAATGAAAGGAGATAGTAGTAGTCCTTCATTACATACAAAAATAGGACAGAAAAAAGTTGTTAATATTCCTGACTAAGAAACTAAAAAAAGCAGTACCAAATATGAAAAAATGTCTTGTAAACGACCTAAGTTAAAAGAAAGGATGGAAAAGAGAGACAAATAACAAATATGGAAAGTGTAAATAGTGACAGAATATAAATGTTTGTAAGAAAAAACATGTGGAAAATGCTTCAAATTCTATTGAAGTAGTAAAAGAAGGTAATAATTATAAAATATTAGAAACAATAGTAGTAAGAAGATATTTTTCAGCAATTCTAATAAGAAAAGTAGAAAAACTAGAGCAGAATATTAGAAAGAATATAGTGAAATGATGAAATTAAAACGAACAAAATTGATTACAAAGAAACAGAAATATCAGTTATGGAAAATGTATGTTTAAGTAGTGAAACAGATTTAAATTTTTCTAAAAAAACACATAGATAGTGCTGTTAAAGAAGGAAAGAGAGATAATAATTCTGACAAATTAATAATTTCTAGCAATTGTAATGAGACAAGTAAAAAAAGTCGTGCAGAATATCAAAAAATATTGAAAGTGAGTTAAAGTATCTTAAAGAAGTAGGAGGAGATGACAAGAATGAGAAATTACAAAGAATAGTGAGACAGACAAAAATTGTTAACACCTCTAATAAGAAAACTAAAAAAAAGTAGAGCAGAATATAAAAAAAAGCTATCGTCAAAGATTGAAATTGAAACAGAAGATGTGCATGATAAGGATGAAAATAATGAAATACTATATTCAAAAGATATGCAGGAGAAAGATATAAGAACTTGTGATGAGAAAATGAAAAAAGTCACGCAAAATAACAAAAACAATAACGTAAAAGATTAAAATTAAAGAGAAACGTAATCGATGAGGGAAAAATAGATGTGTCGGAACATACAGGTAAAAAAATGGAGTAATTTATGCGAATGAAAACATTGATATTTATGATTTTACTTATGCAGAAAAAAATATTAAAAGCATACATGTTCCAAGTTATAACGAACATTCTCTTGGTAAAATGTCGTTTTGTTTGCAAAAGATGCAAGTCTAAACATTTTGAGAAAGAAAAAGTTCAAAAGAAATTTACTTATAATTATTGTTGCAGTCCTGGTGGTGTATCGTTGCCTTCAGAAAAATACCCTCATGAATTAAAAAAATTGTAAGATGGACCTCATAAGATATCTGGCTATTTTAGGAATAATATAAGACTTTACAATAATTCATTTGCTTTTGCATCTTAAAATGCCATTGTAGTTAATTTCAATAATAAAAGGCGGGGACCATTTTGATAAATAATTCAAGGTCGAATTTATTATCAAATCAACAATTTCCTATTTCCTGAAATTGATAATGATCCATCTTTTGGTCAATTATTCCTGTTAGATCCAGAAGAAGCAATTTGCTATAGATTAAACAAACATGACAACTTAGATGTGGATATATTATTAATAGTATTGCCAAATTATGAGAGATTGTAACGCATATACAAAGTCTTTTTTAATGATGTCTGAGATCATTGAGATAGAAACTGCGTTACCAAAAAAAAAATTTAATTTACAATTTTTAAAGGTGTTATGAAGTTGCTGCTATTTTTAATATGAATGCTGAAGGTTTAATACCAGAGTCTTATGTAACGATTTATAATACATCGATTCAACAATTTATTGCAATTGGTTAGTCACTTAGATCCAAATGTTGAACCTTGGATATATCCTATACTTTATCCTCTAGGAAGCAAGGGTTATAGTCTCGATACGATTCGTACTGATAGTGCCAAACCAACCAGAAATCAAACTGTGTCCAGATCTGCTTATGGGCCAAATTTTCTCAAGTGTCCAGCGTCAAAATTAAAAGTTGTTGGATCGGACTAATATTTGCACAAACTTTAGTGCTATGGGTAAGTACTTTAACCACCAAATATTATGCAATTTAATTTAAAATTGTAGAGGTGGGAGGGGGTTGAAGATTTGGGTAAAGTAGGAACATTGAGTTTTTCAATAAATCGTAGCCGCTAAATAACGAAATGAAAACAAATTTCACCTGTATGTTTTCCAAAGGTTTTTCCCTGCTCTTTCACATAGTGAAAAAGTTTTTTTTTAAATCAAAATTTAACCACCCAACGAGCCCTATATGAAGGATTTTGGATAATTTTATGATTTATGAATAAATATTTATAAAAAATCAATTAACAAATAAATATCAACCATAAAAATAAAGGTAGAGTGTTGAATTTTTTTTTATTAGGAAAAAAAATATCTAGCTAAAGTATTTCCAACCATTGAAAATTTAAAAAAGACATTTTTTTTATATCAAAATTCATAACACTACATTAAACGCGCACTAAAATTCAAACATCTATAAATTAAGTTTGGATGAAAAAATGTTAAATATTTCTTTTAAGAGGAAGCAGAAAGTAATTAAATCGAGTTTTAAAAATGATGCACATAATATTAAATATTAGGATCAAAAAATTGTAATTATTATTATAAAAAAATTTGAAGTTTTGTAATTTTGAAAACGATATATATAAAATTAAATTATTCTAATTATTATGAAAAAATATAATATTTCATTATTAAAAAATGAATAATAACTGTTTTGTAGAAAATGACATAAAAATATTAGGCTCGGTGGTTATTTAAATTATTTAAATTATTTAAATTTTAATTAATTGGAAATACTTTAGCTAAAAATTTTTTAATGTAAGATTGTAAAAACTTCCTAATAAAAAAAAATTTAACACTCTACCTTTATTTTTATGGATGATATTTATTTGTTAATTAATTTTTTACAAATATTTATTCATAAATCATAAAATTATTCAAAATCCTTCATATAAGGCTCGTTGAATGCGCTTTTTGATAAGCTTCAAAGTGGTGTATTCAGAATTGCCGTAACTTAATTTTTTTGTAAATTATTTCAATTTTTATAAATTTTTATTAATTAATTAATTAATAATTCGAAAAAAAACAAAAAACGTCATTTTGTTCTTTTAGTATGTTTAAAGTACACAACTTGAGCTTTCTTTTAAGACAGAAAAAAAATAAAAAAAGGGTCCATTTTGAAAAAAAAGTCAAAAAAATGTTTAATTTCCAAAAAAAGGGTTTAATTTTGATTTAAAAAAAAAACTTTTTCACCATGTGAAAGAGCAGGAAAAAACCTTTCGAAAACATACAGGTGAATTTTTTTTTCATTTCGTTATTTAGCGGCTACGATTTTTTGAAAAACTCAATGTTCTTACTTTACCCAAATCTTCAACCCCCTCCCCCCTATACAATTTTAAATTAAATTGCATAATATTTGGTGGTTAAAGTACTTACCCATAGCACTATAGTATGTGCAAATATTAGTCCTATCCAACAACTTTTAATTTTGACGCTGGACACTTGAGAAAATTTGCCCCTTA
Organism: Ganaspis brasiliensis; assembly: GCA_037103525.1. Lineage (NCBI taxonomy): Eukaryota > Metazoa > Arthropoda > Insecta > Hymenoptera > Figitidae > Ganaspis > Ganaspis brasiliensis. The sequence goes on from JAZKLR010000562.1 coordinate 20,938, forward strand.
TATAAAATATAAAATAGGAGTAAGAGATCATACCTTCAATCAATTTTTTATGGTGAAGGAATGTTTCAGCAATGGTTAGTTGATAATTATGTCAAAGTTGAAAAAGTTAGGTTACATTTTTGTAATAATAATCAAACAAAATTAAGAAGTGAAATTTACAAAGGATTAATTGATTATTTAGATAATCAAGAAATTAAAAATAATGTACACTGATCGCCAGATATGCTTTAACATATTTCCATTGGACCTACGTGTTAAAATGTTAAAGCATATCTGGCGATAGCTGTACATGTTGACAAGATGTTGATACTGCCTTCAACATTTATAGATTCACCTCGTAACATGTTAAAACAATATCAATATACAATGACCATTATGTAGCTTTTAATGGTAGACCAGATTTATTTATTACAATGACATGTATGTAGTTCAAAATGGAAAGAAATTTAAGAAAATTTATTACTTAATCAGTCAGCTTCTGATAAACCTGACAAGTTGCAAGAGTCTTTCATTTAAAAGTAAAAAATTAATCGAAACTATAGTAGATGATAAACTATTTGGACAAGTAAAGTCTTATGTTTATGTTATTGAATTTCAAAAGCGTGGTTTACCACACATTAATTTATTGGTTATATTGGAAGAACGTTCTAAAATATTAAAAGCAGAGAGTGTTGATCGGTAAACTTTTTAAAGTAAGGTTTTTAAATGGTATTAGGTATATCATAATTTTTTATAATTACTCCTCATATTCTTCATTTTATTCTTTATCTTTATTTTATTTAATTTTTAATTGATCAAAATTTCCAAATAATCACATCAATTTAAATTTATTGCAATGTCTTCTTATCATTAATTTTCTTTTTTTATTATATCATGTATTTCCTTTATTGTACATAATTATACATAAATGAAACATTATTTTAAGAAATAATAAAATTTGGCGTGCGCTTTAGCGCGCGCTTTTTTTTCTAGTATTAATTAATGTAACCTAACTTCATGAAACAAATAGTTTTTTGTACCTAACATACTCAAACGTAAATGTCATGAATTATATCAGTGATAATACAAAATTAAATATCCGATGAAGCTTAATTTGACTATCTAGACTTTTAGCTATGCTTGCCCTATATTTAAGTGGCGGCGTGCGCAGGGATCCCGTTCACGTTTTTTTTTAAATAAATCGAAAAGTTTCTGCCATCCCTTAACGAAACTTACACAGTTTATTGTTCATAGTCTAGACTATGAGAAAAAAAATCAGAACAATATTTGGGGGGAGATTTTTCAAAAAACAAAAGAAAAATTTTTTTTCCAAAAATATTTATTTAAAAGTAAAATTTTTCCTGAAAACAAAAAATGTTGAAAAAATATTGAAAACAACTAGAGATATCTCAATTCAAAAAAAAATATACAACATTTTTCAATTCTGAATAATTTCCAAAATTTTTGAAATTTTTTTTAAAAATCATCTACAATTTTTTACTTACTAAGGTAACGGCACCAATAGTCGATCGGGTACCAATAGTCGATCAGTTTGATACAGTTTGATATAAGTCGATTAATTTACGCTTTACATGTAATTTTTATTTGTTTGTTGTTAATTTTATTTGTAAAACTTATAAATACATTAATTTTTAAGTACTACGACTCATTTTTCTAGTTAATTAACTAAATAATTGTATTTCAAGTTGTGTGATCGACTATTGGTCCAAGATTGATCGACTACTGGTGCAAAATGTTTTCAGCCATTTTTGCCGCTGATCGACTATTGGGTCCCTAAAACCCAAAAGAAGGTCCTTTTTAAATTTTAATTTTACAATAAATAACTTATACTAAATAATTCGATGTCAACGGTTACGCATTTGCAGAGCTTCCACTACATAATTTAAAAAAGAAAATTCAAAATGCATAGTTCGTTTTGAATTTATTGAGTTTTATTGAAAATCTTACTTTTTTATCTCAAGATGTTGATCGACTATTGGTTCCATTACCTTACTACAATAATTAAAAGAAAAGAAAGTTTTGGAAAAATCGCTGACAACAACGAAAATTGATCGATCACTTCAGGTGGAAATGCTCATTTTCATTAAAACGACACAACACGACATAACCAAACATTCCCAAGAAAAAATTGTATTAAAAAATGTGTTTCTCATTTTCTTACTAAATCATACTTTAACTAGATTTAAAAACGTGTGACGAATAAAAACGTCATTTGTACTGATTCTTTTCGGATTGAAAAAGAATGCCGGAATATTTTTGCACTAAACCGAACTGTTCCCAGATTTAAAAACGAGTGCTGAATTATACCCAAACTTCACTGGACTCCTCGCCAGATTCGCCCGAGCAGGGTAATTTATCAGCAAGAGCTTCGGCGCGAGCTTGGGACCGCGAGCTCCGATATTGGGGATTTACATTGGGCCAATGTTTCTACCAATATTAGACTGTCACTTCGGTCCGATTCTCAAAATTAATCTATGCCCAATATTGGTACTTTAATATAATTTTATTTCTGAAGCATATATTCTGAGATTATACCAAGCTCTTTTTTTATTACTTATATATTTATTATAATTTATATAATCGCTTTCCTAAGAGAAAAATTCCCTTCAGATGGGAATCGAACGCACGACCCTAACACTAACAGTCCGCAACCCTAACCAACTATCTACGCAACGCACGCTGCAGGGGTTTATAAGAAAGTTGAAGACATTCTTACTACACATTATTGTATGAAATAATTAGGCAAAGAAAAAATTATTGTCAAGAATTATATTTTCTACATTCGTAAGAATGATATTTTCTTCGCCAAACGTTTAAAATTTAGTAGTCAGTCGATCAAAGCTGCACGCATACAAACAAACATTGTTCGTACATGTAACAAAACATAACCCTACGTACGAATGTACTTTCATCTTCAAAACCCTACCGATAGAAAATCACTGGAAAATTATTGGAAGCTCACTGGCCCAGTGAGCTACTGGCGCACTAGGGTTTATTGCTACACTCAGGCAAGGTCAAAATTTTTTGCCCGTTTTGAGGTAGTCCTTTTAAATTTAGTTTTAATTAAAAAGCTAATTATAATTGAAAATTATTAATTAATTTTATTGTTTATGAATTATAATATTAGTTTTTGCAATTGTTATTTTCTAGAAAAAATATAAATGTCTATAACATATATTTTAATAATTAATTATTCTTTAAGTATTTTATTGATTATAATTTTAATTTAGTACCTAGTATAAATTTTTAAAATGAATTTAAGAAATTCAGAATAGTGAAATATTGAAGATTTCAATTTTCCTATTGCAGACCTCAAAAAATAAAAGTATATAAATTCCAGGTAATAAAATGCCGAGTTGAAAAACATGAACTTAAATGACAAAAGAATTGTAAATCTACTGTTAAAGCAGGGATCCATTATAATCCCCATGTCTATTGTTACCCTAGCTAATAATTTTTGAACCCTAATATTTTATGACTTGAAATTTCTGCAATTTAATTAATTGAAATTTTTAATTAAAAAATTTGGAATCTGTAATACTTTACGATTATAAATATCTAAAATTTATTGTGATAATTTGAGTGAGTAAATGTTTCAAATACTATCTGAAAACGCATTGAAATGTCCCAAAAAACTCAGTGATTTTCGCCAGTGAGTTTTCTAGTGAGTTTGTATCAGTAGGGAAGAGATTCTACTTGAGTGAAAATCAATTATGTTTCTTCGAAATTTTGACCTGATAAATACCTAATATTCAATCTAATTTATTTTGAAACTTTTGGGTGTGTGTTAAAAACAATGTTTCATTCGAAAATACTGATCTCACAAGTGGTAAGGAAATTATTGGATACATTACGTCGGTTAAAGCGAATGTTATTTTATCTGTATTTTAGGTTAAGATATATGTTGTAACATAAGTTATATAATGTAATTTAGAATTCTACTTCAATGCATTTAAAAATATATTATTGAAGGTAGCATTGAGGTTAGGTTCCCTGTCGATAGAAAATACCTGAAAAATGACTGGTTAAAATGACTAAGTGTTTTCAGGTACTTTTGAGGTACTATTTGAATGATTTCGTACCTAGAAAATACCGAACATTTTAGGTCTTTATTAGGGTTACTTTATGGCCGTTAAAACCCTGAAGAATTTTATTATGCTTTTACCCTCATAAAATGAAAGGTTCTTTTACAATTATTTTTTAAATTTTAAATTATTTATATTATTTATTTTAATTTTATACTCGTTTTTCAATAAATTAGTTCTTTACATGTTTGTATGAAAAAGATATATTCTTCTGAAATAAAATTCAAAAATGATATTAGTTTTTTGATATCTTCTACTGTTTACGAGTTACGCTACTATTCATTTAATTGTAAGGCTTTTACTAAAAATTTTATATCGACGTAATTGTTAGAATTTACAGATTCTAAATTTCAAAAAACCAAAGTTCTAACTTAAATATTAAAACAATTTTATTTATTAAGAAATAAATTATTTTACCAGTACATTTGTTAAATTTCTGATGTCGAAAAAAGGACAAAAGAGGTCGTGAAGCTTTGAAACATCTGAAAAGGATTAAAAATAAGAAATAAAAATTTTTCCAATTTTGTAATTAGAATTTTATAAACTGAGAATTTGCATTCTACGTGTTTTAACGATTCTAGGTATCTAAATTTTTCCTTAAAAATGTTGTTTTTAATAAAAAATATCAATATTTATAATAATTGACTGTCGTTTAATTTGATTGATTTTAAGAAAATTTTTAGATATTCATAATCGTCAAAAACAAAAGATTTATAATTTTTATATTTCCAATTTAAAATTTGCAAATTGCAAAATTTTTGAGTCATAAAACTTTTGGGTTACAGAAACCATAAAAGAAAAAATATACCTATAGGCATCTTTATTTCAGTTCAACGTAGATTTATGATCCTATTGAAACTTAAATAAGTAATCGCGACATTTAAAAGAACTACCTAAGCTAAGCAAAAAATGGTATCTAGTATTGTAAGAGTAAAAATTACTGAAGAATACCGAATCAGTCATTTTTGAGGTATCTTTGAGGTATTTTCTATCGACAGGGTTAACTGTCATATGGCGATTCGACGAAATATTGTGTCTCCGCTCTATACTTTTGCTTCCTTTTAAGAGAAAATTTTAATCAACAGACTACTAAAATTTAATGTTTTTTTAGTCAAACCATGAATTTTACATTTTAATAATCAAACTGTGAAATAATGGTATGATAGTTAGTTTACTAAAATTAAATTGCGAGATTAGTAAATATTGATCTACAAAGCTTTTCAGTGTATAAATTCAAAGTATACATTATTCTAAAGGGTCCGCAGTATGACTATATTGTTCATATTTTCAAGAATTTATTTTTCATATCATGATGATAAAAAAATAACAAAATCCTTAAATCATGTCGGTTAGTAAAATTGAGGGTTAACTTCAAGCATATATTTTGCAGCAATAAACAATTAAAAATAAAAATAAAAAATATTTTTGGCACTTTTAAATATGAATTTTTATGTATAAAAAGACTGTTATAAAAATATATTTTAATATGAAAAATAAATTCTTGAAAACATGAACATAAGCCCATACTGACCTCTTAATTACAACATGGTAGTATTTTATATTCAACAATTTTTTTGGTTATGTGTGTATGATCGACTAAGGCCGAACATTGTCCTTTTGTCTTATAACCAACTTTGGCAAAGGTTACATAAGCCCCAGAATCGGCAGAATGTGGGGCCTCCAACCTAAGATTACTCAATATTGGCACAAACATTGGCCTTTACTCGTGATTTCAATATTGGCAATACGATAATAATAGGCCGAAGTTACAGCCAATGTTGAAAGTCCGAGTATCAGCTAGACTACATAGAGCCAAGCAACGGCCACGTTGGCTAGCTCGGCAAACCCTGCTCGGGTCTTTCTGGATTGTAAAAAAAATGCTAGATTATTTCCGTATCCTGGTAAAAAACAGATTTTCTTTTTTATACAAAAATCTTAGATCAGATTTTATTTAAATAAAAAATATTATATATCACGCTTCATCATTGATTCTTTAAATAATCTGAATAATTAACAATAATATCATAAAATTCCCCTTCTTGAAGCTCTCCAGTCCAGTAACCACCAGAATCCAGATCTCGAGAAAACCTACCATGTCATCAGTTTCGTAAGGATTCAAAGTGCCTGCTCTTGAGATGATTGCTGAGATAAAGCTTTTGTCAAAACGCGAGGCCACATTTGTTGCAGACAAACGGCTTGTCCTCCGAGTGAATGAGTTGATGTCTCGTCAGCTCAGACTTGACCCGGAATCGTCTCTTGCAGACTTCACACTCGTAATTCTTCTCGCCAGTGTGAGTCGACACATGTCTCAGCATCTTTTGTTTCCGGCGGAATTTTTTCGAGCAATAAGAGCACGAATGTGGGAACTCGTCGGTGTGAATTTTACTGTGAATATAAATCGAGGCCTTGGACTTGAAAGTTTTGCCGCAACAGTCACAGACATAGGGACGTTCCCCACCCTGCTAAAAAAATCCGATAAGAAACAGATAGTATCTGGAAAGACACCAGATAAAATCCAGTTCGGGTTCTAGTTGGTTGTATCCGGTTTTTATTCGGAAACCATTAAAAATCTACGGATCAAATAAGGTTGAAGTCGGGTTTTATTCGGGTTATGAAATTAAAACAAAAAAAAGAGGTGACATTCTGTACGTTTCTATACGGGTTAAATCCGGTAGGGGAGAGTGGCCATCAATGTACCAGTTTTTTCAAGGAACCATTTCAATTTTCTCAGAAACAATTAAATAAAAATTCTCCTAATTTTAAATATAAATGAAGTTTGCTTAAACACACTACGTCCATAAATTTGAGAAATGTGGATTTATTTTTTACAGAGAAAACTGAAAAAAACTGTTTTTGATGCACTGAAGAAAAAGTTTACCTAAAATACAAACACGTTTTTTAATTGAAATAAGACAATTTAAAAATAAATGTACTTAGGATTTACTTTGTATCGGGCCTTAACTACAATATTCTAATGAGATAAAGATTTTGGAATATTGGATTAAGTTATAAAAAACCATTTTTGTTGCAAATGTCATGTTGATTCAATGTACCGGGGAACTATGAACCACCTAAAACTTCAGTGTATTTTCGATTTTCAGAGTGGTATGCCTGATTTAAAAACTAGGCATGCGTACAGCATGTTACAGCGATTGTTATCAGTGCTCTTTTCAACATAGCAAAACTAAAATGCCATTTTAGCTAGTTAACTTAAATTTGAGGTATATTTATTTTATACATTATCAATTAAAAAGTGTTAAGTAATAATTTTTTATAGTATTTGATAGAAAAAAAGTTTTTTCACAAAGTGAAAATTGCAATATTATTATTGTGGAACATTTTTAGTGTTTTTATAGAGGTGGTTCATTGTGTACCCAGGTTGTTGAAAATGAAAATAGCGTGTTAGTTTAGAAAAATCCAAAATTGTATTATTTAATCAAAATAAATCGGGTATAATATGTGTGCATTACCTAGAGAATTGTTGTAGTTTTATATTGATGCAAAGAAGTGCTTGAAATTGGTAAAATTGAATAAGTACTATGACCTTGAAAAAAACCCGGTACATAGATGGCCACTCTCCCCTACGTATATAAAAATATAACACAAATGTCATTTTTTATGCGGTTTCTATCCGGGTCATATCTTCTATATGACAGTCAAAACAAATATAACTTCTACCCGGTTTTATTCGGGTTTTACCCGTAAGGAAAATAAAATTAAAAAATCTTAACCATCTTACTATACGGAAGCAACACGGTTTCAATCCGGTAGTGATAATGTTGGCGTCTTATCCGGTTCAATATGGGTTTTATATGTCAAAAGTGGAACCGGTTAGAAAATGGGTTTTATCCGGTATTCATATGGTTGTTAACACAGAAATAGTTTCTACCCGGTTTTATTCGGGGTTTACCGGACAGGAAAATAAAATTAAAGAATTTCACCCATCTTACTATACGGAAGCTACACGGTTTTAATTCGAAAGTGTTAGTATTCACGTTTATCCGGTTCAATCTGGGTTCCGCATAACAAAAATAAAGCGGGCTAGAAAGTGGGTTTTTTTTTGGGATTTATATGGTTGTCAATACACCCAATGGGAAATAAACGATTGATTTATTGATGACTTAATAATGGGAATCAGAGGTGCCAGTAATGCCAAACAATTTTTAGACACTATTGGAACACCATTGGTCAACTCTTGTGATGATCACGACTTTGACAAACCATAGGTAGCCAATACTGGCCCATTATTGGTATCCATTAATTATCCAACAAAAAAAACTCAAACTTTATTTTTAAATTTATCTTTTATAACACAGCGGCTATATTTAAAAAGAATCATTTAAACAAATAAAAAGATGAACAGAAAAAACTCTAATTTTACTTTTAAAATTAAAAAATAAAAACCTAAAGCAATCAAATGTTTTTATTTAAAAACTTTTCATAAATTTAAAGAAAAATTTAATTAAAAAAAGTAATACTTTGCTTTTTTAAAACACTTTGTTTTCGAATAAGTTTGTCAGAACAATAAAAATGTACACAAAAAATTTTTTTTTTTTGAAATTAAAAAACAAAATCTCTAAATGAAAAGATTAGGGGAGTGGGCCCCAAGATGGACAGGGCCCCAAGATGGACATTTCGTATAAAATTTTTGTTTAAGGTGGCAGTGCCTTATGGTTTTTGTCATTTTTGTTGTTTGTCTAGACGAAGATTTTGATGCACATTTGAAGAAAAAAAACCAGTTGGTTTTTCTTCTATACATGCTACGTAATTTTCGGTCTAAAAAAGTTTTGTAACAGTTTTTTCTTAAGTTGGTAAAGTTACTTAAATTTATGATTTAGAATGAGTACTTAACATTATAATATTCTTTATTTATCGTATAAAGAAAAAAAATAAAAAAAAAAATAATTTTAAAATAATTTTACTAATTCAGTGTTCGTATATATATTTTTACTGGGGATTAAAAAATGGTGTCATGTACCCTAAGATGGACAGGCCTCAAATCTCAATGTATTTATTTGCATATTTTTGATTTTACACTTTTTTTAATAATTTTTTGAGACAATTAATTAAAATGTTTTATTTTCCACCATAAAATGTCATGTTATCGTTAGAGAATTTGATATATCTATATTTTTCGATATTTTATTACTTTTTACTGTTAAGCTATTAGATTGAAGTTTTAAGAAATGTTATTTCCTGATAAATTACGTAAAATGATTAAAAATTAGTTTAAGAATTGTTACAGGATGTTAATTTCTTATTTACTACAATTTTCAGAGACTTTTAAGAAGGTGTCCATCTTAGGGCCACTTTTTTTTAGACCGAAAATTTTAACAATTAGAAAAAACGCTTTCAAAAATGTTTATGTTCAAAATAAAATTTTATCTCTGTGGCCATAAGTTACCTTATAAATTGTACTTTCATCCGGTATAAAATATTTTAATATATTTTATTTAGTTTGGATTCTACAGCAATAAGACGAAAGGGTGTCCAACTTGGGGCCCTCTCCCCTAATTAAAACTTTAAAAAATATTAAATAAATTTAAAACATTGAAAAATATATAATTATTAAAATTTTTCAAAATTTGAGTAATATGTTTAAATTATGTAATTACAAAAATGACTTTTTTTCAAAATAGACATACAGAATGAATTATTATACAGAATCTAAATTTAAATCATAATTTCGAATAATAATCAATGACTTAAACTTGTCTTTTAAATACATTAACTGACCGTAAAACGCATTACATATTACGAATAATAAAGAATATGAACAGAAAAATATGAAAGTTCATTTTGAAATTAAAAAAAAAGTATATATAAAGCATGGAAAAATTATTAATTAAAATTTTTTAAGGAAATAAAAAAATTTTTAAGTATTTAAAAGTTAATGCTATTATTAATATTATTGAATTTAGATCCTAATTTAAAAATATAATTTATTTCAATATTGAACATAATAAACGATAGCTTCAGAAAAAACCTATTTTTTATTTAAAACTTCATATAGCAATCAACGTTTCGAAACCACTATGGTTTCCTCTTTAGGATTAATAGCATTCCATTCTTATGCCAAAACACATTTGGTGAATCTATAACATCAATAATAAAAAAAATTATAAAATATTCAGAATTAGATAAAAGTAATAAATAAAAAAATAATGATTAACAATTTATATATATTAACTTTAGACTAAAACAGCAATTTTGTAAATCAATAACTACTCACAATCATTTATCAATTATATCCTCCCATAAGACATTATAAATAAGTCTCCAAATTTCGTCAAGTAATAAAAACAAAACAAACAAAAATAGTAATGACCGTTCCTTCATTGATATCTAAAATCAAAATCACTCGTAATTAATCATTGAGAATAAAATTAAAATTTGTAATTTGTAAAATTTGTTCAATTTGTAAATTATTTAAGTATATAAATAAATAATTCACCTCACTACCTCAATTCCACTTCATCCGTCATTATTAGAAATTACCACATTTATTTCTTATTCACAAATAACTTTGATTCTAAATTGTCGAAATATGTAAAAACAGTCTATATTAGACCAATGTCAAATTTAAACTGAAGGAACAATCATTCTCGATAAGTCAGGACCGTATTGTCTCTTACAAATGAAAGGTTCAAATGATTTTAATTTTTCACAAATATTCATAAATGGTTAATAATAGTGTTATATATTGGATTGTAATATTTCAGATCTGTTATTTTATTTATCCTATTATTATGTTCTTTTTTTATGGAAATCATTTCAGCAAAAATTCTCTTAAAATCATTTTTCTCTTTGTGTAAAATTTCAATATTGCCGTAATCGAAATTATGGTTAGATCCATCCTCATTAATATTATCTAATCGGTGTTTAGTTACAACATTATGATATTTTTTTATTGAGATTTATATTGTCTTTATGCTCTTTACACCGAGTCCGTAAAAGTCTGCCCGTTTGTCCAATATAAACTTTAATACAATCCTGACATGACAACTTATAAACTACCCCTGAGGTATTAATGGAATCTCTTTGGTCCTTGCCCAGTTTAATAAATCTATCCAATTTGGAATAACTTCTAAAAATAATATTTATATTTTTTCGATTTAAAAGTAAGGTCGCGGTAAGTGTCCTGTTTAATAACTGTTTATTTCAGCAAGTGTCCCGGAGCATGTTTCAAAAAGTGTCCCTCCCTCTACTACTACCGTCAGTGCTGTCTATTTCGCTGCGGCACGAGGCTTTTGAACAATTTCGAAACCCACCTGCTCGAACGCAGATTACGCTCCTGCTTTAACCCCCGAAAAGATTCTGGGGCGTAGCTTAAGGAATGGACAGTTACTGAAATCGCTGGTCCCGACCAGTGGACACTTACCGCGACCTTACTGTAATAGAAAACTGACCAAAATGCAGTAGAGAAACTGTTCGTTTAAAATTAATTTTTTTCTTATTACTGTTGCACTCATCATTACTACTTTTACTTTTATTTTTAAGAAAAAATATTCTATTTTTAATATATTTATCAATAAATTTAAGAGGATAATTATTCAACTGCAAAAAGTTTTTTTATTACTATCAAATTTTCTTGGTGAAAGCTATCATGAGAAAGTAAAATTGCCATGTCTACCAAATTATAAATGAGTCCTTTTTTTGTTTCAATGGATTCTCAGATAAGAAATTTAAGTATCTCCCGGAATATGTTTCTTTTCTAAACCAATTAGTAATCAATTTTTCTCCTGGTGTCCTAATAACATTAATACTAAGAAAAGGTAATGAATTGTTTATCTCTATCTCGTGTGTAAATTTAAGTCTATTATGGTAAGAATTAGAAGCATCCAAAACAATATTAATTTTATCCTTTGCAACTATCATAACAGTATCATCCACATATCTACAATATGTATGTATTTTGAAGTTTAATTTACGGAAAATTTCTTCTAAATTTTGCATCACTATATCTGCTAAAATTGGAGAGATAGGCGAACCCATGGGCGAACCGAAAATTTGTCTGTAAAATTTATTGTTAAATACAAAAAACATATTCTCCATAAGATGTTTTACCCCTTTTTTAAACACCTCCCATGGCAATTCAGTACCCTTTCTTATATAAATCCATCGCTTTTTTATTCCTTCAATCACCAAATCGACAGGGATATTAGTAAACTAAGAAGAGACGTCAAACGAAACCATTGCATGATCATTTGGAATTTCAATTTTCGATATAATTTCTTTAAATTCAAATGAATTTTTTATATTAAATTTAGAGATCGGGATAGTTTTTTTTAATACATCTGTAAACACCTTAGCCATATTATATGTGGGAGAATTAATCATCGAAACAACCGGTCTTAATGGAAAATTCGTTTTGTGGACTTTTGGAAGTCCGTAGAACTTAGGTAGAAAAATTTGAAAGTGCAAATGATAGGCTACTAAATGATATATCCATGTTTGGATTTAAAAAATAATTTCCTAAATTTTTTCCTGTCTGACCAAAAGTGAGCCGAATAGCCCCGGTCTCCCCTACATAAGATCTCAAAAGGAAAACGGAAATACTTACTGGGATTGTAAAAAAGTGAGGGACGGAGAATGTTTGGCTAGGGCAGTTTCAAAAGTAGTCGATGGAAATGTTCATATAATTAAAGGTCCCGATAGGTCAATACATACACACGCACCTGAGAGAGAGGAAATAGGAGCAGAGAAAATTAAAATACGAATAGCTAAGAGAGCAAATGAGCCACATGTTCCTCCAAGTGCCCTACTACAAGGTTATTTTTTTAATCAAAAATTGTTAACTTTCGCAAATTTTAATTTCATAAATTTTAATTAATTTAATTCCTACTTAAAGATGATTTAGCGGGTACTTCGTCAAGAGTGTTATGCTATTTACCAGAGCGGGAAAATATGAAAAAGGCAATAAGAAGGAAACGACGTAAAGATGTTCTTCCTAATCCCTCATCACTCCAGGAACTTGGAAAACTTCCAAATGAGTTTAAAATGACAGTCACTGGCGACAGATTTTTAATTTACGATTCCAAGAGCAATGATGATCTTGATAATGGAAGGGTTTTAGTTTTTGACACGAAAAGAAACTTATAGTTGTTGAGCATAAGTCGGATGTGGTATTTAGATGGCACCTTCAAAGTTTCCCCTTCCATATTTTCACAAGTTTTTACAGTGCTTGGTACAGCATCATCGAATCCGCAAGACCCAAATTTTCAAATTGTAGCTTTACCTTTTGCTTACTGTCTTTTATCGTCCAAAGTCGAAGTGCAATATACTGCCGCTCTTAATGCGATAGTCACAGCGGCTGCAGATTACGGGATACCCAATCTTCAACCGACAAACGTGATGACTGACTTTGAACTTGCAATAATAAACGCGACGAGAAACACTTTTCCAGGAGTTCATGTAAGTGCTGGTTTCTTTCACCTTAGCCAATCGTAGTACAGGAAAATCCAAGAATTAGGGTTGCAAATTGCTTATAACGATTCTAACAATACGGAAGTAAAAGACTATACGCATATGACCGCAGCACTTGCATGCATTTCTGTAAATGATGTTGTGACATTTTTTAGACTTCTTAAAAATGCAGCCCCTGACAGTATGACTGATTTTTTTGAATATTTTGAAAGAACGTATAAAGTAGGAACAATTGCTAGAGGGCGCAGAAGTTAGTCTGGAATAGTGATGCATGTCGAGCAAACGATCTGATCGACTTCACATCAAATTGTCTGCTGTTTACCTTTTAATAATTAGCATAACTTTTGAGAATATCGTTAAGTAAGAATCCTTTCTGTTTGTTGATATATACTGACATACCGAAATTTTAAAAAAGTAACCTCTTTTATGATTAATTGCAAACTTAAAAATTTTGCAAATTAAGGAGGTTTATCCAAAAAACCAATTTCTACAGATTCTTATAAAATTTTAATGACATATTAAATGCATTACTTTACATGTACTGTTACAATTTTATTGAATTTTACCGTTCAGTTTTTAAGATATAAATTTATAAAGTTGGTACTTTTACATGGAAACAGTAACAAAACGCGCAAAATGACTATATTTTAATTAATTATAAAAACACGGTTCTACAAATTTTTTAAAAAAACTAATATATTTTAAACTGTAATATAATACAGCTTTTACAACAATATTTAATTAATTTACTGTACCGTTGTTAAGAAAATGTTATTCAAGGGTAGTATTTCTTCACTTTTTTGAAATAATCAGGAAGAAAAAATTTTAATAGCTTGAAATTTTCAACGGAAAAAATTTTTTTCAATAAAATTTTGTTGTGTAATGATTTTAACTACAAAATACTATTTAGAAACCAAATTATAAGAAGAAATAAAATTAAAAAATAGTGACTATCATGGTCCGATAGAATGAGAACCGCTTGAGGGTATAAGCGTCCTTAAGCAAAGTAACCTCGTAAAATTTGAATATAGAATTTATTTTGTACAAACTTAAATATGTGTTAAGTTTGAATCTTTTAAAAGCTTACAGAAGAAAGATACGATGTGTTGAAGGATGTCATTTTTGATGAATTTGAAATTTAATTTTATAATAAACAAAATTTTTTTTTAAGTTATTGTTCTGAATAAGAAAAGTTAATGTATTAATTTCAAACCTCGTAAGTATCCAAATTTTTTATTAAATAATTTTATAAAACATATGCTTCTAAATATCACAAAAATTGACAGTCTTTATAGATCAATCTTAAATCCATTTTTCTTATTATAATTATGCTTTGTATAAAAAAAAATTACCACACACAAATCTTTAAAATATATATTGACATTCTTTTTTTTCTTTTTCTTTTTCTTATGGCAGCAACATCCCATAGACGAAAGTCAATGAAATTACCCACGTGACAGATAAAAAATGTCAACAAAAAGAAATGATTTTTACTTAAAGATATTTTCAAAAATTATGCTAATTATTAAAAGATAAATAAAAAGTAATTTGTTCAATTCAATCATAATCGAGCAAACAGCAGACGATCAGATGTGAAGTCGATCAGATCGTTTGCTCGACATGCATCACTAGTCTGGAACCAGTACGCTGCAATATTAAACAGCCAAAGCAAAACCAACAATGCAAGCGAGGGTTGGCATAATCGCTTCCTCCTGCTCGTTGGGAAAAACCATCCAGATATATTTTCCGTCGTGAAGGAGTTCAAAAAAGGAGTCCAATCCTACGACTCTTATGGCTTAGCGCATTAGAAAGAATATCTTACTGGAATTGTCAGTATTGTATTCGGGGGAATGGTCGGGTACCATTTCATTTTGCTATGCAGGAATGCATTTCGCTATGTCCAGAAAGTTTCCTGGAGACCTTCGTCGTAAGCTTCTGACCTTACTATGAGAAACTTCCCCAAAATTAGGGTGCTATTACCGAAAAGAATATTCTCACATGAAATAGAATATTCAAGTTGTTCTATGACTCAGTATTATTTTTCAATAAATAATAGGATATTGTGAAAAGAAAATAATTTTTAAAATTATATGTTTACTCTTTTTCTTAACTTTAACTCAATTTAAACGGATAAAAAAGATGTTAGGGTGCTACAATAAATTGAATTCTGTTTAAACTGATACAGGGTGCATAGGGTGTCATTTCGTAATAAGCGCATCAAGATACATAAGTATACCAAGTTGCATTAGAATTATAGGTATGTCGTCTTCGGAAGTACACCCTTTACTTGTTTACTGATATATTTTATATAATAATTTGTACATATAATTGTGCAGAAATGGTTTTTTTATTTTGCGCCCTATAATGCTTAATTTCTATTTTCGGAACAAAAGTGAACAGCTTATTATTATTAACAAACTTTCTTATATTTTAAAAGATTTTCTGAAAAGAACTGTACAAAACTAAATTTTTTTATTTTGTGCTTTATAAGGCCCAATTTTTATTTATGATAAAATCCGAATTACCAACCTATAATACACACCTATACCAAGTTTAAATGCAATTTATGGGAATACCTGATTTTTCATTTTTTTACCAAAATAAAATTCAGATTCAAAAATTGATATTTTCTATTATTTTATCTAAAATTGATTTTGATATTTATTTTTTAATATTTATAACCAAATATGTTGTAAGAAACATAACAATATACAGACAAAGTTCTGATTTTATTTATAAGGATTTTTATTAATGTTAACACGTTTTTCCATTTTTCTTTTTAGAAAACTATTGACTTTTTGTAAAAAATATATATAAAACATAAAATGTGTATTCTTATAATATCTATAACTTTTGTCAAAAATAATTTTCAAATATTTCTGAATTTTTATTTTCTCTACCCCAAAAAAAATTCACATTCAAAAATTGATATTTTGCATTGTGTCACCTAAAATTAATTTTATTAATGTATTTCTTAAAATTTATAGCAAAATATGTTGTAAGGAACATAGAAAAATAATGCAAAAAGATTAGAAGCTATCTAACAAAAAGTCAGTAATCTAAAAATATATGGGTTTTTCAAGTTTTTTGAAAAATTATCATATATTCCGTTCTAATTAAAATTTTGAAACTTTCTAAGCTTGTAAGCCTAACTTGAGTCAATACCTAATATACCACCAGACTTTATTTAAATCGGTTCAGTCGTTTGTGGCGTATAAGTCTTATAGTAATTGGTTATAATTATAATTTTTGCTATTCTTTTATCCAGAGAACATTTTTATACTTATGGGGCATTCGATTTCTAAATGACCCCCTTCAGAAACAATTGCCAATATGAGACAATTTTTAAAAAATTATTTCTTCTACTTACTAAGGCCAAATTATTTTTGTAATTTGCATTTTTAAAAGAAAAATTCCTAAATTTTACAAAAATAAAAAGAATTTTGTTCAAATATATTTAATTAATATACAACATGTAGTTAGAAAGTTAAACTTTCGAATATCGCCGGCAAAAGATTAAAGCCAGGCAAGGCGCCTGGAATCGATGGGATAAATAACGAGATACTTAAACAAGTGATCGTTGTTTCACCCCAGATTCTCTTAGATTGCTTCAACAATTGCCTAAGAAGAGGAGAGTTCTTCCGGGACTGGAAACGGCAGAGGCTAGTCCTCCTAAGGAAAGGTAACAAACCTCTAGATAATGTCTCATCTTACAGGCCAATATGCCTGTTAGATACGATGGGCAAACTTCTGGAGGACATGGTTCTGCAGAGGATGCAGCTCCACCTGACTGGAGAGAATAGTCTATCCGACTACCAATTTGGTTTCCGTAAAGGCCTGTCCACAGTAGATGCCATACAAAAGGCAGTGGACCTAGCCAACGAAGGAAAGAACAAATTGGGTCCGGAGAAGAAGAAGAGCTTCTGCGCTTTAGTAGCTATAGATATACGCAACGCGTTTAATACCGCTAAATGGGAAGATCTCATCAAGTCGATGAGAAACAAAGGAATACCGCCCTACCTGTTGCGGATAATGAATAATTATCTTAGCGACAGGTGGGTAATATACGAGGGAGACACCTGCACTCTGAGGGAAGAGATGCAAAGAGGTGCCCCTCAAGGTTCAAGGATAGGACCATTTGTATGGAACGTCTCCTATGATGACTTCTTGCGAATGGGTCTACCCGAAGGTGCGGTGATCATCGGCTTCGCGGACGACGCGTTGATCGTATGCTCTGCCGAAACTGCAGAAGAGCTCGGAATCTTGGTGAACGAATGTCTGCGACGAACAAAGAGCTGGCTGGATGCCAGAGGCCTTTAAATGGCCCTGGACAAAACTGAAGCGCTCATGGTCACAGACAGACGTGGTTACGAACTTCCCCGGATCGAAGTAGACGGATTCGAGGTCAGGTGGAGCACGCATATAAAGTATCTTGGTGTACAACTCGACAAGTTTCTGAATTTTAAGCATCACATCGCCGTGGCTTCCGACAAAGCTGCAAAATGTGCAATAAGCTTAGCCTGTATAATGCCGAACGTCGGTGGACCTTTTGAAAAGAAAAGGAGATTGGTGGCGAGTGTGTTCCACTCAAAGCTGCTTTATGCAGCACCAGTGTGGGCTCCCTCCCTGCGAACGGATAGAAGCAAGACCATCTTGGAGAAGATACTGTCCTCACAAAGGATTATCACTAAGCGTATAATCTCTGCCTATAGGACAGTATCTGCGAGTGCTGCTCAGGTCCTTGCCAGCGTCCCGCCGGCAGATCTTTTGGCGCAAGAAAGGGAGGAAATTTTCCTCCTTTTCAAAGATAGGATGTCCACCCGTTATACGGATGACAATAGACCCAGCAAGGACCAAATTCGCCGAGATGCGAGAAGCATACTCGTCGAAAGATGGCAAGCAAGATGGAGCGGGGATGAGAAGGGTCGATGGACACATCGGCTCATACCCACACTCGCCACCTGGATAGATCGAAAACATGGAGTAGTCTCGTACTACCTCACCCAAGCGCTCTCAGGTCACGGGTGTTTTAACTCGTACTTAGAGCGCCTCAAAAGACGACAAAGTTCAGAGTGTGCGTACTGCAAATCCTATTAATGACTCGATCCAAGGAGAATTGGCGGCACATCGAGACCTTCATCCAACATGTTATGAGGGTTAAAGATCTCGATGGCCGCCAACAAGGGTAGTTCCCGTAGGTTGAGGAATGATATCGTTTAGGCGATAGAGGTGGGACATAAGACCACTCCTGAAGGCGATACGTCAGTAAACTGGCTCTACCTGGGAGTGGTCTTAAGGTCCCAAATAAGGGTGTGTTTTTAGCGGGTCGGCAGAACATCGCCACCCCCGCATAACCCTGTAGTAAGGGCTACAGGGTACCTGAAGTCAGGTTTTCACATCCTACGCAAAAAAAAAAAAAAAAAAAAAACTTTCGAATATCTCAAAACACGTTGTTTCAGATTTATTAAAAATATATCTTAAAAGAAAGCTTAAATATTCTAGTTTTCATTTCCGTAAAGTAAATAACGGACATTTCAGGGGATTTTAAGGAATTTATTAAAATATACAGTTATTTCAGGGGTTAAAATATGTATGAATTGAGAAACATTTTTTGAACAGAGTGTCATTTATTTTATTTTAAATTTTGTATTTTTTTAACTTTCAATTGATAGGTATATAATTGTATTTATATATAAATATATATATTATCTATCCTATATCATTTCATTTTTATTTATTATTTAAATATCATTTCTTGTTAATTTTTTATTCTATTAGTCTTCAAATTATATATATACATAATTTAAAAGCTAATAAAATACAAAATATAAAAAAAGACAAATGCCGTTTTGCAAAAAAGTGTTTCTCAATTCATACATACTTTATCCCCTTAAATAACTGTAAATTTTAATTAATTCCTCAAAATCCCCTGAAAGGTCCGTTATTTACTTTACGGAAATGAAAACTAGAATATTTAAGCTTTCTTTTAAGATATATTTTTAATAAATCTGAAACAACGTGTTTTGAGATATTCGAAAGGTTAACTTTCAAACTACATTTTGTATATAAAATAAATATATTTGAACAAAATTCTTTTTATTATTATGAAATTCAGGAATTTTTCTTTTAAAACTGCTAATTAAAAAAGTAATTTGGCCTTAGTAAGTAGAAAAAATATTTATTTAAAAAATGGCTCAAATCGGCCGAAATTGGCAATTGTTTCTGAAGGGAGTCGTTTAGAAATAGAATGCCCCTTATATATCTGAGTTATACGATAATTTTTGCAAAATTATTCTAAAATATGACGAAAGAACATGTAATACTTAATTATAGAAAGTTTATCATCAGTACATAAAGAATACATAATTTGAAAATTTTCGATTTTTTGAAATTTTTGAAAAAATGGTCTATCTCCCGTTCTTATTAATATTTTTTGAATCTGTAAATTTATAAACTTGCCAAATTTGGTTTCAAACAATTAAGCCGTTTCAATGTGTTTCAATTAAAATGTGATGATTTCTTAAAAAATTGTATCAATTTGAAATTTTTCAAAAAAAGTGAAATTTTTTTTTATTTCAAGAAATTGAACAATAAAAATAATGTAATTTTTTTGTAGGTATCGTTTTTGAGCACCACTGTACATACATATAGACATGACATTTTTTATTGGTATATTTGAATTCCTTGATGCTCAAAACGAAGAATTATGCATGAAATTTAAAGTTCTAAGCAATGTACAGACAAAACTCTGATTTTATTAATATAGATGGATAGATTAAAATTTTGAGTTTTAAACTCTAAATAATAATCCATTAAAAAAGTCTAAATTTTTAATTTTATAACATTATAAATATAGTATGAATAGGAAAGCAAAAGTATTTTAAACAATTTTATTTAATGAAGTTTATTTCATTTTAAAAAGGCAGAACTATATTGAACATATTTTAAAGCAAGCACTTTTACACGGTGGTCTTGAAGCCGGAAAGTTCCGACCTAAAATGACAAGAAAATCGGCTAATGAGGAAGTGTTCTGTTTGATGTGAATATCACAAATCCGTTGGATTTGAAATCCTAGCTGATCTTTTAAGCAAGATATTGCAAAATGAATTAAAAATATACGATTTTTCAATTTTATTTTCCAGAAAAATTCAATTTTTCTTATATATATATATGTATATGTAATTTTTTATGTAAATGAATATACATATATATACCTATATATAGGGTGTCCCAAAGTTTTGAAACTTACATGAATCTCAAAAAATCTAAATTGCATAATTCTAGATCCCAGTGTATTCAAAATTTTGAACTCTTACCTTATTTTTATGTTGTGTATCCTTAATTGTAGTAAGTTTTTTTGAAATGCCCAACCCAAAGTGTATGAATACTTGTTACAGTTACTTTGTAAATTCAACTTGTATGCTATGCAAATTAAGAAAAAATTATATTAAAAAGTTACAAGGGAAATGAGTTTAGATTAAACTTGAACTGCTAAATGCGTTATTTATTAAAAATGATATAATTTATCTTAAAAGATTTATTAAATAAATATTATTACAGAAATGTATGCATATAGTATATGTATATATCCTCAAAGATATAAAAAACAATTTTTAAATTAAAAAATACTAATAAAAATCTTTAACTTGGAAACAAAATGCTCATTTACAAAAATATCTAATTATTTAATTAACTTTTTCAGTTCATGATTTTATATTTTTAATAAAAAAATTGTTTTTATCACACTTACATCAAAAGTTAGATTTTACGGCTTGTTTGGGAACCTGTAAGGGCTCATTTCACGGCCTAGGCCGTGAAGTAAATGAACTCGCAATCTAATTGGCTGTTGCTGGTCAGCTGACCTTTACTTTATGGTACAGCTGCCCAAACTGGACCAAACGTCACGGCTGTACACGGTTTTGCCGCCCTCCGGGGGCATTTCTAAGTCTGTCGACCTACTCCCACCTAGAAATGCCCCCGGAGGCCCTTTTTTACGATAACCACCTCTCCCTAGGTTCGAATTTTTAGTTTTTTGTGTGATAAAAAATGTTATATGACACTTGGACCCTCTCGGCACTTAAGTTCTCGTGTATCGTACAATTCGCCAAAGCCATATCAGAGCCTCGTCTACTTTTAGGTGGAGCCTCGGCTTCATATCTTCACTTCACCTCGGCTTCGCCTCGGCTACGTTCGATGAAGCCTCGTCACCACCTCTAATTCGCCTCGGCTAAGATTGGACTTAGGCTCGTATTGCGATACATACTCGTACTATAAAGTGCCATTTAGGGTCCTTGTGTCATAAATAACTATTTTTATATCTTTGAGGATATATACATATACTATATGAATACATTTCTGTAATAATATCCATTTAATAAATCTTTCAAGATAAATTATACCATATTGAATAAATAACGCATTTAGCAGTTCAAGTTTAATCTAAACTCATTTCCGTTGTAACTTTTTAATATTTAGATTTTTTGAGATTCATGTCCGTTTCCAAACTTTGGGACACCCTATATATAAGTATATATATGTATATTCATTTACATACAAAATTACATATACATATATATATAAGAAAAATTGAATTTTTCTGGAAAATAAAATTGAAAAATCGTATATTTTTAATTCATTTTGCAATATCTTGCTTAAAAGATCAGCTAGGATTTCAAATCCTACGGATTTGTGATATTCACATCAAACAGAACACTTCCTCATTAGCCGATTTTCTCGTCATTTTAGGTCGGAATTCAAGACCACCGTGTTGAGTTCCTTTAAACAAAATATTGTATATTACACTTATATGTTTTAAGTTAAATTAATTAATAAATGAAGTATGAAATGAACATGAATCGAGATTAAGAACATTTTTGTAGAATATAAAATAGTTTACCTAATGTGCAATTCGTGGTTATAAAAAGGAGTTTACAAAGGGATGAAAAAAATTACTTTAATCGAAAAACGGAATAAAATGACGTGCCTTTCGCAGAATATTATTCAGCTTTGCTAATACTAAATCACTATTTTTTTTTTTTATTTTATGGGGCAATATTTCTCAAGTGTACCAATCGAAAAAATGAAAAGGGCTAATATTTGCACAAAATGTAGTATTCTATGTCAGTACTCAAATCACCAATTATTATGAAATTCTAATGAAAATTGTAGAAAGGAGAGGGGGTTGAAGTATTTGGTTAAGTGTGAAGAGAGCATTTTTTGAAAAATCATAACTGTTATGCAACAAGGTGGTCAAAAAGTTGACCTATATGTTTTCGAAAGGGTTTTTCCTGCTCTTTTCAATGGTGTAAAAAAAATTAAAAAATTTTTAAAATTTAACCTTTATTTAAAATTTTTTTGTGAAAAAAGACATTTCTTTTTTCTTTTTTTTTCTTTTAAAATAAAGCTTACTATGTGCACTTTCAATACACGCAATAGAGAAAATGTCTTTTTTCTTTGTTTTTGAATTATTAATTAAGAAATTAATAAAAATTAGTAAAAAATGAAATATTGAACAAACAAATAAATTTTTGGTAATTTTGGGTTTACTAACGTAAAGCTTATCAAGTTCCGGATCCAACAATCACAATTTGAAATATTTTTGATAAATAAATACTAAAAGAATAATTAATAAAAATTAATTAAATGAAAAATATGCAGTGGAGGGTGGTACCATACCGACCCCTCGTACCATACCGACCCCCCTCTGTTTCTCAGAGATCGTGTTACTAGACAAATCGTGAATACCATCTAAAAAACACTTTCATAACTCTGACATTTTGACCATAGGTAATAATCTCTTGGTAATATTGTATCTCAGAATTTTACGTAAAATTAGTTTTTTGCAATAATATTTTTTGTTTTTGACCTATCTTGAATTTAAGTTAAAAGTGTTAAATTTAGTTCAGAAAAATTTAAGTTTAAGTTTTTTGGTTGCTTATTGACTCAACTTTAATACACAATATTCAAATTCAAACGCTTTCATTGACATGAATGATCGGCAAGACATTATGTGAAAATAGTGAAGGTGGTCCGAAACCGACCCCCCCCCCCTTTTTCTTGCATTGTAATAGTAACTAAATTATTTGTAATTACCAAATAATACCCACAAATGTATTTTAATAAAATAACAATAATTAAGCTAAGATAATATAGCTTGTAATAAAAATCAAACTAAAAACACTCATTTTTTGTTGTAATGATAATTCTTTTACTCTTATTCTGAAAATTTTGCCAACAACTATTTTGTTGTTTTTTAATTCAAATTACAATACAAGTTCCAAATTTTGTTTGTTTTCGCTATTTCTTGCAATAAAAATAGGGGGTCGGTTTCAAACCACCCTTTTTGAGATTCTCTCTGTATCTCCCACTTAATGAGATCCAGAGCCTTGACAACCAGTGGAAACATAGAAAAATGATTCCTTTACTGAAAAAAAATTTGACCTTAGCAATTAAACAAGTTTTTGGCACCTTTTTGGCTTTTGCCTTTTAGGGGGTCGGTTTGGGACCACCCTCCCCTATTTATTTAGTATCCATTTATCAAAAATACTTCAAATTATGCTTGTTGGATCCGGAATGAATTAAGATTTACGTTAATAGCCCCAAAACTACCAAAAGTTTAATGGTTTGTGAAATATTTCATTTCTTACGAATTTTATGAATTAATTAATTAATAATTCGAAAACAAAGTAAAAAGACATTTTTTCTATTGCGTGTACTAAAAGTGCACACATTAATACCATATTAATAACATATGGGTCAAATTTTTGTCCACCCTGTTGCATAATAGTTATGATTTTTCAAAAAATCCTCTCTTCACACTTGACTAAAATCTTCAAGCCCCTCTCCCTTCTACAATTTTCATTAGAATTTCATAATAATTGGTGGTTTGAGTACTGACACAGAATACTACATTTTGTGCAAATGCCCTGCCTTTTGTGCCCTTTTCATTTTTTCGATTGGTACACTTGAGAAATTTTGCCCCTTTTTTTTAAAAATTCATTAATTTTGGGACTATTAGTGTCCTGTGCAAAATAAGAAACGGCGGTCTTCCCCTCCTACTAATTCATTTTTTATTTTCATTATTTCTAAATATTCGAAAAAAAAAAAACAATATTTAAGTAATACTTTATTACATAATAATAATATTCAAATAAGGCAATGAGCAAGGCGCATGAATACTCCTTAAAACCCATTTAGCCTAAAACCATATAGCCTAAAAGTAGGGTTGTTAGTGCGGAAACGTTTCATTGAAATATTGAAACTTTCATTTGAAAGTTTCAATGTTTCTTGGATGAAAGTTTCAAAATTTCATGAAATTTTGAATGGAGGGGATAGAATTCAAATTTCGCGCCTGCGCGTTTTTCTGTCAATTAAGGGAAGGTTAAAATGTATTTTCGACATATTGCAACTTTAAAACTTACATGAAACATTTCATTTGGCCAAAGTTCCATGAAACTTTACAACCCTACCTAAAAGTTATTTCGCCTAAAATGCATTCCCTATTGGAAAATCCTATATAGGATCCTACATAGATTCTTACAGGAAATTAATGTAGATTCCTATAGAAATCTATGTCGGATCCTATGTAGGTTCCTATGTAGAATTTACCTATAGGAACCCACGTGGATTTCTATAGAAAATTTATATATTTTTCTATAGATAAACATATGTTATCCTATAGGTCACCTATAGGTCTTCTACCCTGTCGATAGAAAATACCTCAAAGATACCTCAAAAATGACTGATTTGGTATTCTTCAGTAATTTTTACTCTTACAATACCAGGTACCATTTTTTGCTTAGCTTAGGTAGTCCTTTTAAATGTCGCGATTACTTATTTAAGTTTCAATAGGATCAAAAATCTACGTTGAACTGAAATAAAGATGCCTATAGGTATATTTTTTCTTTTATGGTTTCTGTAACCCAAAAGTTTTATGACTCAAAAATTTTGCAATTTGCAAATTTTAAATTGGAAACATAAAAATTATAAATCTTTTGTTTTTGACGATTATTAATATCTAAAAATTTTCTTAAAATCAATCAAATTAAACGACAGTCAATTATTATAAATATTGATATTTTTCATTAAAAACAAAATTTTTAAGGAAAAATTTAGATACCTAGAATCGTAAAAACACGTAAAATGCAAATTCTCAGTTTATAAAATTCTAATTACAAAATTGGAAAAATTTTTATTTCTTATTTTTAATCCTTTTCAGATGTTTCAAAGCTTCACGACCTCTTTTGTCCTTTTTTCGACATCAGAAATTTAACAAATGTACTGGTAAAATAATTTATTTCTTAATAAATAAAATTGTTTTAATATTTAAGTTAGAACTTTGGTTTTTTGAAATTTAGAATCTGTAAATTCTAACAATTACGTCGATATAAAATTTTTAGTAAAAGCCTTACAATTAAATGAATAGTAGCGTAACTCGTAAACAGTAGAAGATATCAAAAAACTAATATCATTTTTGAATTTTATTTCAGAAGAATATATCTTTTTCATACAAACATGTAAAGAACTAATTTATTGAAAAACGAGTATAAAATTAAAATAAATAATATAAATAATTTAAAATTTAAAAAATAATTGTGAAAGAACCTTTCATTTTATGAGGGTAAAAGCATAATGAAATTCTTCAGGGTTTTAACGGCCATAAAGTAACCCTAATAAAGACCTAAAATGTTCGGTATTTTCTAGGTACGAAATCATTCAAATAGTACCTCAAAAGTACCTGAAAACACTTAGTCATTTTAACCAGTCCTTTTTCAGGTATTTTCTATTGACAGGGTATAGGTCTCCTATAGGATGCATCTTACATAGAATCCTATATGGGATGATCTATGGGAATTCATGTTGTTTCGTAGGTAGAATCCTACACACACGGAAAAAAGAAGTTCATTAAGCTTTTGTGAACTAGTAAGTCACTTTTGGATAAGACACATATTTCTAAATGTTTTATACACTTTTAAGTAATGAAGCACAAACTTTTCTGGAAAAATGAAACACAGTCATGAAATCATTTACAAACCGTAAAAGAAGAGCAGAGCGTTATTTTCTATTCAATAGTTTTCAATTCAATTTTTAAAAACTTATCAATTTTTTATAAGAAGTTTTACAACTATAAATGATTGAGGTTAGAATAGTATATGAAACGTGAAATGAGTGGTCACGATACGAGTTCACGAAGGAATCGCCAACTGCTATGGAATGTTAATTAACCTTCCTGATATTGGCATGCGCAGTTCATACCGCGCATCAGATAGTTTGTTCATAATATTCAGATGCGTTATGCACATGCAACATGCAGTTTATAAGATCAGTGTAAAATAACGTTTACATTGGTGTTTATCGCTGTTATTGATATCCGAGGTGATAAATTTATTCGTAAGTATTATTTTTTGAATAATTTGTGAATCACTCTTTCAGTTTTGTTTTATTTTATTTCATGAAACGAATTGTTTTAAGAAAATCCTTAAAAACAAATAACATAACCTCAAAATTCTAATCATATATACGTGTAAATAAATAATACTTTATTGAATCGTTTGATTTGAATAATTTGTTCAGTAGTATCTAAAAAATGTAGTAAAAATAGTTTTAAAAATCAGTATGCAAAAGTAGATTTTAAATTTGAGGAATATCAATTAGAAGTATTGAAGAATATGTATCAATTAGAAGTTTTTTGCAGGGAGATCATGGAAAATTCAGAAGACGAGGTAAGAATGTTTACAAACGACTAAGTCTAAATAGTTCAGTGTATACATATTAGATATACTTAAGAGAGAAAAACTAAATATAGTAAGTTGATTTGTAAATAAAATAAAATGGTAGAATTTATGTGAGTTTAATCTATTTATTTCATTTGTAAACATTCATTATTTATATGATAATAAAAATTTTGTGTGCATTTTATTTTTTTCAGAACCTCTCAGAAGGTGTATCAATAACTTTAAACTTGAATGAAATTGCTACTCAGCTTTCGGAACATGTTATAGGTTATAACGATCCTATGTTAATAAGTGAGCCTAAACTAAATTTGCCAATTATTGCTTCTACTAGCTCACACGAAAGTGATCAAAATATTTGAACTGCAGAGCGGGACAAAAAATCACCAGATTGGACTTCAAATACAGATTTTCTAGTAAGATAATTTTTAGGATTAACAAAAATGCAAATTTAATAATTTCTTATTGAAAATTGTGACTTGCTTCCATTTCTAAATTTCTTTTTATTTTAAATAAGATACCACTCAAATGTATTTAGAAATAACTTTTAACTAATTTTCTTATGTTTTAGGAGTTAAAGTGGTTATTAGATAATGAAATCAATGCAAAAATAATATACTCGTCGTATCTACATCATGGAAATCTAATAACAGATTGCACAAGGAAACTTCTGATCCACACTTTTATTGAAAAAAGCAAAATAGAATTATTAACAAGCTATGAAATAGGACAACCGCTAGATGACTGGATGTACGTAAATATTTTTTTATTTGAGAAAAAGTTATCTATTCCATGTATATTATTATACAAGTGGAATAATTAATCCGTGTCCCTGGCTTCAACATTCATAAGTTAATTTTACTCTTGCATTATCAAACAAATTTATTTACAGAATCGATAAAAAACAATTTGTCAAATTTGGTAATACGATTGCACGATTGTTTCCATGTGAACTACCTGCAACTTATTTTACTCCATTTAGAGTGGAGAATGGAGTAAGAGTTCCAGCTTCGGGAAAATTGTGAAGCCATTTCAACTACATTAAGTCAACTTTAAGGGAAGATGGAATCATTCAGCCGAAAAAAACTAAACTGAATTTGTCTAATAGTTTAGAAGAATTCACTATAGAATTTGAAGGTGAGATTACCGGTTTTCCTATTATCGTGTGTCATAATAAAATATTTTAATTATTTAAGTAGTTTAGTACAGTTACTAATGTTTTCATGATCATATTTTTTATTTGCTGTTAGAAACTGAAAAATTGAAACTGGAATATTTAGAAACTCATTCAGATGACATTAAGAAGGTCAAAAGATATTGGCAAGATACTCATGAATGTCGAAGAAATATTTTAATCATACAAAAAGCAAGCGTAGATGACTACATTTCGAAATTTAAAGCTTTAAGAGAACAAGCAGGAATAGATTTGGTATAGTCCTTATTTTACATGAAATATTTCTTGTATAAATTAACTTATTTAGGCTCACATTAATTCGTTACAGATAAAAAACGACTTAAACGTCTTATCTACCTTGACTTTGGGTAAATATAACACATTTGATAATAATTGTTTCGTTAATTTATATGCAAATTGATATAAATTTGGTTTGATTAAAATTTAACTTTTAGTGATAGAAGGGAAAATATACTAAGGTAGCTGTTATCACTATTTAGTATTTTTAAATTGATTCCAGTAAGATTCTATCAAAATTTCAATTTATTATTATTTTAATCTTTTAAATTTAATTCTAATTTAATTAAATCTAAACAGTAAGCTATCAAAAATGTTATTAATGTAAATTTTGTCTCGGTTTAAATATTCATTTATTTAAAATTCAATAAATTTAACACTCCAATTAAACAAAATATCAAATTACAACAAATTAGATCGATTTTAATTTTAATTTAATTTCACTTGACTCAAATTCTACTTTGATGTCAATTAATTTTAATTTAATTTGATTACAATTTAACTTCTCTTACTTAAAAGTAAAAATACTGTGATTACTGTTATGATAATTAATTGTTAAGTAGTTTTAAATTAATTAAAGTTAGATTCAAACAAAATTTTAATTTTATATAATTTTAATATTTTACATTGAATTCTAATCCAAACTGCAAATTCTTAGAAATTCTATCTATTCAAATGTTGGTTTACTTTAAATATTCACTTATTTAAAATTCAAATAATATATCTCTAAATTCTGAAAATTTGACATTATAGTAACTTTAATAGATTCTAATTTTAATTCAATTGTATTTTATTTGACTGTTATCAATTCATAATAATTTTTAATCTATTGCATTTAATCCCAATTTAAATAAATCAAAACATTCAATAATTAAAATTTGTAACATTTAATCTACTTGCATTTTTATTTGGTTTAAATAAACTTTTATTTCAAATTTAATTAATTTAATTTCCCAATTTATCGAATTTTTAATTTGTAACATATATAATCAATATTAATTTTATTTAATTTCAATTTCATTTGATTCAAATTGAATTTGAATATCAATTTTTTACATTTGTTTTCATTGCAATTTAAATATTTCCTTTTGTATTTTTTTTAAATTGTTTTAAATTTTATTTTCTTTATTTACCAAACATAATACCTTTCAATAGTCCTAGCCGGTCTAAAAAAAGGAAACATAGCAATGATGGCACGGAGAATGATTTGTTAACAACTGTTACAGACAAAACTGTAAACAAGGAGAACTTAAAAATCGAAAAGCGTGATACTTTTATTCTAGTTATTCCTGTAATTATATTATTTATTTATAAAAATGTGTTTTAAACTTTTAAATCATTTTCTTTATTTAATATTTCAGATTGAGAATGAAGCCGATCCAGTTTTAGAAAATTTAAAAAGTGTTTTACAAGCCAAGAAGTTGACTCTGCAGCCCTTAATTGTGATTGTAGGCACTATAGTAAATTTTCGAAAAATTTACGTTGTTGTAAATAACAATTGGTATGAGGTGACAAATTTTCTCAGCGCCGTTGACTTAACTTTTAAAACGTTCTTTGTATTTGATTGCCAATATACAGCTCACTGTTCTAATATCTGGTACTTAATTCAATCTGCTATTTATGAAATTACACTCCCTGCCACAGGAGTCGCTCTTAAAGTAAGAACCATTTCGAAACAAATCACAGAAGTTCTTAAGAGGCAAAAGAAATAAGATATATCTGCTATTTGTTTGATTTGTCCAGTTTAAAATATATAAAACTGAAATATATATATTTTTATAAATCCAGTTAAGTACTATATAATTATAAAAATGTTTCTTTGCTTCCATTGTGATTTAAAATTTGATCAAAATACTAATCTTGTACAACATGTCGAACTTTGTCATAAGTTATCTAACTATTTTACTTGTTTAGAACAAAGTTGCTCAAATCATTATATATTGTTTGATTCATAAAAAAAACATCGCCTTTTAAAACATGCATCTCTTGCTTCAAAAAATGAGGAACCGATGATATCTAAGGAATGTGTTTAAAATGCTCTGAGTAATGTATCAGATGGTTTCGAAACAGAGCCTGTTTTGTGTGTTACACCTGAGAGTTGCAGCAGTTTTTCTCAAAAGGAGTTAGAGGTGGAATATGATAGTTCATCAGACGAAGATGATTTGTTTGACGTAGATAAGATATTATCTAATGAACATACTACAAAACAGAAATCGGATTCAAACACTTTAAACGCATATTTAGATAAAGCGCGCTTGTTTGTTGCAAAACTATATAAATATCCAGATATATCAAGGAAAAGAGTGGACGAAATTATATCCGATGTTTCAAAATTATTTGAAGAGAGTGCACATTCCATTAAAAAAGAAATCCAATTATTTGATAATAATTTAGGTAAAAAGTCATTTACTATTCAAGAGATTGGTGATACAGTGGATAAATTTTTATCACCTTTTCAAGATTTTAACACTGAAACCAAACGATTTAACTATTTTAAAAAATGTGGAACATTTATACCTCCTGAAAGTGTAAAGCTCGGTGAAGTAAAAGGAATTGTAGAAAAAAAAGGAGAAAAACTTTTAAAACACATAGATTTTGTCGCCCAGTTTATACCACTTCAACAAGTTTTGACACTGTTCTTTCAATTAGCAGGCGTATTTAAAAAAACAGTAGAATTTTTAGATGAGGTTCAAAAGAATTCCGAAATTATACGTAATATTACACAATGTACTGCTTGGAAAGAAATAGTAAACAAATATCCTGGTACTTTGCGATTTCCTATTGAATGTTATTTCGACGATTAAGAAAATAATAATCCGCTTGGTTCTCACAAAGGAGTCAATAAATGTGGAGCGTTCTATATAAATTTACCAATCTTACCACCTGAATTCAGCTCAAAAGTAGAAAACATTTTTATGTTTATGTTATTTAACAGTAAACATCGAGTTAGATTTTCTAATAAAATAACATTTACAAAAGCCATTGAAGAATTACAAGAATTGAAACATGAAGGAATATCAATAACAGTTGGTAATCAGCAATTTAAATTTTATTTTGATTTGATTTTGTGTTTAGGTGACAATTTAGGGTTGCATTCAATTTTTGGTTTAAATGAATCTTTTTCTAGCAATAAGTTCTGTCGTTTTTGTTTGACGGATCGCAAAGATTTTAAAACCATTTTTAACGAAAGCGATTGTGAACTTCGAGTTGAAACAAATTATGAATCTCTTTTACAAGAAAATAATCCCTCCATTTCTGGTATTAAAGAAACTTGCGTTTTCAATCAAATTGACGACTTTCACATGACACGAAATTTTTCGGTTGATATTCAACATGATATTTTGGAAGGAGTTTTGAGATATGATTTAGCTCTCGTCTTATATTATTTTATATATGGAGAAGGAAATTATTTTTCATTAGATGATTTAAATCTTCGACTTCGAGGTTACCAATATGGAACGAGCGACAATTTAAATAAGCCACCTCCACTTTCTAACAAACATATTAAAAATGGATATATAATTGTTTCATCTGCTGAAATGCTAAATTTATTCAGATGTCTTTTTTTAATTTTAGGACCTCTTGCACCTGAAGATGATAGTCATTGGGAGTTACTTTTAAAACTGAAAACAGTTGTTGAAATTGTCTTTAGTAAAGCTGTCCACAAAAACACACACGAATTTCTGGGTATATCAATCTCTGAATATTTGAGATTACTTTCTAGTTTATACCCAAACCACTTGAAACCCAAGCATCATTTTCTACTGCATTATTCAAGTATTATGAAGGCGGTTGGACCTCTTCCTCAAATAAGTTCCATGAGAAATGAATGCAAACACAGAGATGGCAAAGTAACTTCCCGTGCAGCTATTTGCAGAAAAAATACGTGTTACACAATTGCTGTAAAGCAACAGTTAATGTTAAATTACAGATTTTTAGCCAATGAATCTGAAATTTGTCATCCATTCACAAGTGGTCCGATAAAAATTGCGAAAATAAAAAATTTAGATGGTATTCAAAATTTTGCTCACTTGCTGCCCTATTCCACTGAAGAGGAAGTTAACTCTGCAAATTGGATTCAATTGTTTGGTCAAAAAATTAAACGAAATAGTATTAAAACTATTTTTTCTGAAAACGAACCAAATTTTCATCTTGTTGGGAAAATTTTAGTTGACAAAGAGGATTTCGTACTAATAACTAAGTTGCTTGAAGATTGCATTTTTAAGCAGCATTTGCAAGCTTTTAAAATTATGGACAACGACTATTATTCGTACTCTGTTCTTAAAATGCGCGATATTATGTATTACACACCAATTACTTGTAGAAATAAACTAGCAGATGGGTTTTATTATATTGCCAAGCACTGGATGTAAAAGTATTTGAGTTAATTTAATAGGCAATGTATGTTTGTATTTTATATATGTTTTAAAAAAATGTTTAAAATATTGTAAAATTTAATAAATTCTATTTAAATTTTAATTGAATCTAATTTTTAATTTATTCAAATTTTATCCAAATTTTTTATTTATTAATTGCAGTAGACCCAAAATTTGATTTATCTTAATTTAATGGTTTTAAATTTTAATTCCATTTAAATATAAATTTCTCAAAATTGCAAATTTTTAAAGTATTCAGTCAATCTTAATTTGTATTTGTCTCAAAATTTACTAATTACTTTCGTTATTATACAAATTTACTTCATACATATTTTAATGCACCTAAATTTCAATTTATTTTAATTTTTTAATTTTACTCAAATTCAATTAAACAAATACTATTTTGTCGAAATTTCAATATTCATATAAATAAGACAAATTCAAAATTTTTAGAATATTAATATATTTGATTCCAATTTTATTCGATCCCAATTTTAATCTTATCTAAATTTTTAGAAAAACCTTATCTTTTATTGATCAACATATTTATTATTTAAAAACCTATTGTTTTGAATGTTTATCAAAATTTTAATTTATTCTATTAATTTTGATCAAATATAAATGAAATTGATCAAAACTTAAAGCAGTGGAAATTTGAATTTACAATAAAATGTAAAAGTACTAATTTTTCATACTCAAAATTTTGGTTTATAAATAAATCACTTGTTCATGAAATTAAAATTCTGAAACTTCAAATGAATGAAATTACTATGGCATCATCTTTTACATTCAACTTTGATAAAAATAGTGTTCCCATTATAAAAAAATTAATTAGGCTATTTTTAGAATTGAGTTCCCTTTTCATATTTTGTTTTGCAAAAGTTATTTTTAAAAATATATCCACATAATAAAAATTTCGTTCAAATAAATGTCCAGAACTTTTGGATGATATTTGTATTTAATTGTACAGAATCTTTAATTTAACCAAATTTTAATCTATTAATATGAAAATTGGTCCAAATTGTAAATGTTTAAATTTTATTCGATTTAAATGTAAATCGATCCCAATTTTACTTCTATGTAATTTTCAAGCGAACCAATTTTTAGTCCTTTATAATTTGTATTTTCCACAAAGTTTGTTAATTTCAATTATTATTCAAATTTATTTTATACAAATTGGAATTAATTATAATTTCAATTTATTTTAATTTGCAATTTTACTCAATTTTAATTGATTGATAAACATATTAATTTAATATTAATATAATTTATTAATTAGAAATCGATTCTTTAATTAATTAATCACGGTTTTATAAAATATTAAATTTTTTAAAAATTTAAATTCATTCTATTAATTTTAATTAAACGAAAATTCAATCATTCGAAACTTAAAATTATTGAATTTTGAATTTACAATAAAATATAAAGTGTAAATGTGCAACTGTTTTATACACAAAACATTAGTTTAAAGATGAGTAATTTGTATTTTATTAGTAACAGTTACTTTATTTAATAAAAATTAATTATTAAAATTGCAAACGACTATCTAAAACTCGACCAATTTCTTAATTTACAAAAGAAAAGTTTATGACAGTTGGGGTTATGTTAACCTGAGAGAAAGTACAGAAAAGTATATTACTTCTTATTGAATTCAACTTCTAATTTCGAAAACTTTAATTTTAACTCTTGTTAATTTTATCTACTGACTTCCTGTATATTTCTTACTAAACATATAATAAGTAGAATAGTCGGGGTTTTTCTTTTATTTAGTACGGTCCTGAGCTCTGGAATAAGAACAGCTGATCTAAAGCTACTAATGTTTTTTAGAAATAATCTCATAGCTAAGATAGCCGCGGCGGTTATACGATCATTATGCGTTATAGGTATAGGTTTAAGTAGGTTCGAATCTCGAGAAGCGTTTTCCGAGATTTAATATCAAAAAAAATGTATGATTGTGTGTATGTATAGTAGTTGTGTCTGAAGTGGCGTGTAAAATTATCATAATCAGTGAAAATATGCTAAAACTGCCTAAAAGTTGAATATTTTTTAACTTTTCATTGTTTTCTAAACTTTTTGGCGAGTTCGCGAATGGTTCCGTAACTGTCTCCGAATTTTTGACGCATACAGTGATAAGGAATCTTTGTTGCTCGTACTTCAGTTTCCTGTAAAAAGTAAACAAATAGTTGATGAACTGCTTTTGAAGCTTCAGAGCATCACTGATCACCGGCTCCCATATATAGTTTACGCCTTTATAATTACTTTATTTCAGAATCTAAAACTATTTCCTGAAGTATTTCTTAAAGTTTTATAATGGTTTCCGTTTTGTATTTTGACTTTTTAATGCACCGTGTTTAGGCTTCTTAACGAACTTTGGCACCATCCAAAAGTGAATTACTAGTTCACAAAAGGTTGCCAAACTTTTCTTTTCAGTGCAGGTTTCGTAAAAAAATGATATGAATTCCTATATGTCAACCCATATAGGATTCCATGTAGGAATGGGTACCCACATTGGACCCTACTTAGGAATGCATAAAAATTATTTATGCGACACCTATGTGGGATCCTACCTACGAAACTACATGAATTCCTATAGATCATTCCATATAGGATCCTACGTAAGATGCATTCCATAGGAGACCTATAGAAGACCTATAAGTGACCTACAGGATAACATATGTTTTTCTATAGAAAAATATAGAAATCCACGTGGATTTCTATAGGTGAATTCTACATAGGAACCTACATAGGATTCTACATAGATGTTTATAGAAATCTACATGGATTTTCTATAAGAATCTATGTAGGATCCTATATAGGATTTTCCAATAGGGATTTGAACCTAAAGTTTCGATAGATTTTTTCACGCTCTTTCGATTGGTCATATTGTTTTTTACAAGAAAAAATTTTTTGATCCCTAAGAATGGAAAATAAAAATAAAAATGACTTTTTATTCAAAAAGGACATTTTTTAATTTTTTTTTAATTTTTTAAAATGAAAGCCCTACTTTTTTCCTATAAAAAATCTTTGGAGTAAAATGTGAGATGAGAACTCCTAATTATCAAAAATAAAGGTTGAATAGAACCTAACGCCTATCACGCTCGCTGCCACTAGCAGCGGCACTGATGCAGCGCGGCGGATCACTGTGCTGTACCAAAGTGCTAAAATTTTATTGTTTATTTACAAAATTGTAATAGACTTAAAGTTACGCTCTTTGGATTTACAGGGTTGAGATTGTCATTACTGGAATGCCTGTATTACGTATACTAAAAAAGTTTGAAAAAATTGAAAAATGTTTGATATACAATTATTCCGAAAAATAAATAAATTTGATGGAAAAGATGGAAATTATATTTATACTTGCATGTATTAAAACTCCTAAATTTTTTAATAACTGAGTTATAATCTATTTGGCAACCCACTAAAAAAGAAAGTATTTGGCTGAAGCGTATTGTATTTGGGTCAGCTTAAGCCAAACGCGGTTTCGCGTGTAAACCGAGATCGGAAGTTACGCCAAATAATTTCTGCTTGTCTTAAATACTTACCTCTTTTATTTTTTTTTAATTGACGTTGAATGACTGGCGTTGGCACTATAATCAAAAGAATTGAATGTTCCGAAGTGTAAAAATGACGTTTGCGTAAAGAAAATATAAAATTTTGTTAAAATGTAAAAAAAGTGAAATGTGAAATGTTACCAACAGAAACACACTAAATCAAATGGTAATGTTCAAATTCAGTGGTTTCTGTCGGTGAAATTTCACATTTTAACAAAGTTTTATATTTTCTTTACGCAAACGTCATTTTTACACTTCAAAACATTCAATTCTTTTGATTATATTGCGAACTCTAGTCATTCAACGTAAATTTAAACAAAAACAGAGGTAAGTATTTGAGACAAGCAGAAATTATTTGGCGTAACCTTCGATCTCGGTTTTCATGCGAAACCGCGTTTGGCTTAAGCTAACCCAAATAGAATACGCTTAAACCAAATAGTTTCTTTTTAAGTAGGAAGTGGGCGGTAGAAACCCGGCGGAGTAAATCCGTCGAATTTCAAATAGGGACATTCAAGCGAATATATAGCCTCTGATGTTCAAGTGCTTGCTGTACCTCCTCGTGGTACCGCTCGGTTAATGCACTGTATTTTACACTGCAGCTAAATCAGCAAGCGCCATAGCTACTTGTTGACATCTGTGACAAGATTAGCCTCAGTCCGCTGAGGCGTCTCTGTGATGAGCAACTGGGGATTCCAATTCATGCTGTAGCGAGCGTCTCCGCGCGGTGTATCGGAGGAATACTGGGAAAACGGCCTGAACGTCTTTAGGGTACGATCCTAATGGCTGTTTATGCAGCCGCCAACCAAGAATATAGCGTCCCAAAATGCCGCCTGATGTCAAAGTTAAGAAATCGATAGGCTAATGGTCAATGGACGTGCGGTGTGTGCTCTTGCCGTGTTAGGACCCGATCAAGGGCTTGCGAATGGTTCTCTTCGTTCGTCCCTTGTAGGGCCTCGGGGGAAGTGCACATTGCAAGAGTGATTGGTAAATCCTAGAAATAAGGAAGTGGACACGGCTTCCCACCTAGGTACCCATACCGAGGTATAATGGTACCATGGGAGACTGGGATGGCCCGGGAAGATGTGAGTCTTCTTCCCGGTTGTTTGAGGTCGGACTCGTGGTGGTAGTGGTTGAAAGCTCAATGCTTGAGCAAGACACTAAGGAACGCTTGAGCCTGACGGATTACTAACGTTAAGGATTCAGCGTCTGACGTGTCGATGTGTGAGTTGCATGTCTTGACTTGGCTTAGCGATTGTGCAAAAATCGTGAGGGTTTGGAAAGTGCCTGCCCCCAAACCGAGGGGTCACACTGAGGGCGATCCACCTCTGTGTGAAATTCGGTAGGTGGTGTAGAGTCTGGGACGCTGCTCTTGCGACGATCTGAGTAACCGCCCTAGTAAACTGGAAGTCCCGAAGAGAATTAGTGATCGGGTACAAGTAAGTTGAGCGGGTGGCCAAAGGTGACCCAAAAGAACCAGAAGCCCAGCTGCATGAATTCGTCCTTGCATTGCACATACCGCGCGTGGTTGACGTAATCAACGCTGTGAAGGAAGCGTAGGGGGACCTGTGTGGTATAGACCCGTACGGGTGGGAATCGCACAATAAATCACGGACGCGCCTTTAAGTAGGAAGACTAGTACGTCTAGTACGCTTTTTATCTTTGGGGAAGTAATCACATTTAGTGTCCAAGGAAAACTTTTTTAACTGCAGTCTTGCATCTTTAGTTGGTATAAATGCGTGATATTGTAGAGTTCCTTTGACCGTCTCTCCTGCATCAGATTTACTTTTAAGTTTTTCAGCAGTTATTTTTTTATCTTTCTTGCTACTAAAGAAGATTTCAGTCATTTGATATTTTTTGCCCAAACAAATAAATATTTAAATAATTATTCCTAATTTAAATTTAAATACACGCTATATTTAAAACAAATGAAAACAAGTTTTAAAGCAAAAAAAAATGTTTTTCGTTTAAGGATAATAAAAAATAATTTTTTTTGGAAACTTTGTTTGATTTAGGAAGCAAATAATAAAAACTCCTAATGTTTATATTATCCTAATGACGTTAATCTTAGCTTAGTCCGTTGTCATTATCAAGCTAATTTATCTGAAAAAATGCATTAAATTATAAAGTTATAATTATTTAAAAAAAAAAAAAATTGTTCTGCATACTTTTTAATTGCCAACATATCATTATATGTTGTTACTAATGCAAACATTTTGTATTTTCTAAAATATCCAAATTTATCAGTTTTAAATAATTATTTGCAACTCTAATAAATACTTAAAATTCATTAAGAATCATATGAAAATTTAACATTTTTATTAATTAATTTATTTATTATTATTAGTCATAAGGTGAAAATAAATTCCAGTAATGACAATCTCAACCCTGTAAATCTAGAAAGCGTTTAAATGTAACTTTAAGTCTATTACAATTTTATAAATAATATATATTGCGTCAACTTTTATTAAACTGAAAATTATGGCGTCCACCTAGTATCACATTATGCTATAATACATTCTTTGATATAGTTACCGTTTGTAACTTCTAGTTGTTGTTAAAGGTCTCGTACCGTTCATTTGTAAAATAAAATTAAAAAAATAAATAAACAATAAAATTTTGGCACTTTGGTTCAGCGCAGTGATCCGCCGCGATTGTCGCCGCGATTATAGGCATTAGGTTCTATTCAACCTTTATTTTCAATAACTAGGAGTTCTCATCCAACATTTTAGTCCAAAGATTTTTTATAGGAAAAAAGTAGGGCTTTCATTTAAAAAATAAAAAAAATAAAAAAAATGTTCTTTTTGAAGAAAAAGTCATTTTTATTTTTATTTTCCATTTTTAGGGATCAAAAAATGTTTTCTTGTAAAAAACAATATGACCAATCTCAAAATAGCGTGAAAAAATCTATCGAAACTGGTATTACAAGAATTTTTTCAATTTAAATTATAATAACAAAAAATTATTAAAGTGAACAGTTTCCTTAAAAAAGTCAAAAACTTCATCCCATCCCCCACGCTAATTATTTCTTCTATAGTCAAGATTATTTTTGTATTCATTACTATTCAATATGCCCCTCGTGGTGTCACCTTGTCGTGGTGAGGGGGCTTAGGACCGGCCAGGCGCTTGTTCTTCGGTCGACATCCCTAGACGAGCTGTTCGGCTCTTCCCAGGACTCACCGACTCCCAATGTCTGGCGAGTCTGGGCACCAGGGAACGAACGAGACCCCGTTAATTCTGGTACTCGCCGCTCTTGTACTTTGTGCACTAGCTGCCTGTGCGGATAATGTTATTTCGGATTCCAAATGGGGGATAACCATCTTCGTCAGCGGTGGACGACTTGGATTCTGGGAGGAATGGGACACTCTTGCCGGCTTGGCATACCAAGTTGTGTGGAATAGTCTCGATCTGGTGCTGACGACCGTTGGACCGGTTGTCTGTCCAATCTGACCAACGACACCAGCAATCCAAGGTGTTTTTACCGTGCCGAGGGATGAATGGCAATAGGGTTAACAAATCCGAAGCGGAGCTGAAAAGGGTGGCGCGGAAGGGGTCCAACCCAGAAGAAAAGCTTGGGCCTGGGCGCCGAACGCGCGGCTTTCGTCAGTGAAGTGGCTGGAGGTGTCGCGCACGGGGACTCTGGGACACCGGGCAAACTCCCAGTAGTATCTAGTCCTACCCCTGCAAGCGGGGCTTTGCAGGGGCCGAATTCTTTTCCCTAGCTTCTTGTGGGAACAAAATGACGGACCCAAATAACCTAAATTTAAAAAATTTAAATCTTGAGACCAGCAAAAAGGATATGGCGGCTGAGGCTAAGGTCCCATTTGGGGCTGAAAGTTCAAAGGTCCCTATCCCGGCACCTGGTACTGTCCCATCACCTGGAACTTCGGGGTCTGCTGAGCCAGGTGAAAATTCAACTAAACCTACCGACATGGCTGGAAGGCCTCTCGGAAAGAAACACCTCCCCGGTTCTGCAAAGAGACGATGGAGGAGATTGAAGCAGACACATACCCAAAAAGGGTATCCCGGTTCCCCGGGGGAACCAGCGGTCTCTAAAAGACCAAAACAATGCCAAACTGCTGTCTCTCAAGAGACACAGGGAGGTATTAGTGCGGCCATTAGGGCAAATCCCCTGACGATGGTGGTCTCTGACGTCGGCTATCCCGACGTTGCTCTTACTGGGGAGCAATTCGGGCTTTTTAGAAGGGCCGTAATGCCGCTCCTTGTAAGAGAAAAGACTGAAAGATTGCCGAGGTTTGAGGCTTCCTTCTGCAGGGGAGGAGTCTTTATTTTCGTCGCTTCCAACCCAGCGGCTAAGGACTGGCTCACCAGTGCGGTGGAAGGTCTGAAGCCCTGGGAAGGGGCGACACTTCGTGTTAGTGGGGTGGAGGTACTCCAAAGGATGCTGAAGGCCACCTTATGGATTCCGGGCGAGCCGGAAGAAGTATAGGAGGTACTAAAGGCACTGGAGGAGTACAACCCTTTACTAAAAACTTCGTCTTGGCGAATAGTCAGGACGGAAGACACTCAGGTGGCTGGAGCAGCTGAAGGGAATAAATTCATCTTAGTTGTGCAGGTCCCTGAGAGTCAGGCAAGGGCTCTAGCAGTCCTCGACTACAGGCCATTCTACCACCTGTGCAGAGTGACTTTTAAAGTCACTGGCCGAGTGGAGAATGAGCCTGGGACGAGTGAAAGAAGTGATCAGCTACCTTAATTGCAACTGATGCACTCACATTTACTCAAATTAACTTGCATCATTGCAAAGACGCCTCAGCAGTACTGATGAGGGGTATGGCAAGGATGCACACAGGTATCTCGTTGATCCAAGAACCTTGGGTTGTACGAGATACCATTAGAGGGCTTCGGGGAAAGAGCTTTATTTGTTACAGGGACCCCAAGGCTAAGAGACCAAGAGCGTGCATCCTGGTGAAAGGTGTATCAGTTACTCCTATGTTGGTCCTGTTGGTGCTAAACTCCAAACCGATTTGGTTGATGTTTTACTCTATTTCCGCAAATTCCGTCATGTTTTTTCCACTGATGTGAAAATGATGTACCGGCAAGTTCTCGTGCACCCGGATGATTGGTCGTACCAGCGGATTTTGTGGGAAAATTCTATCGGTGAAATTATTATCTATAACTTGACCACCGTTACTTACGGCCTAGATTGTTCCCCATTTCTCGCGCTACGGGCAGCCCAACAGTTAGTAGAAGATGAAGGGAAAAAGTTTCCATTAGCGGTCCCAGTACTAGTGAAAGGGAGATATGTAGATGATACATTTGGTGGAAGCGACACAGTAGAAGAAGGCCAACAGATCGTTCAGCAGGTCACCAAGCTCTGTATAGCGGGCGGCTTTCCACTTCGGAAATGGATTAATAATCATCCAGAATTGTTAAACAGCATCCCTGACAAACATAAATTACCTGTCGAATCTGTGTCAATTCAGAAGCCAACGTCTATTCCTGCCTTAGGCTTATCCTGGCAACCTTCCGCAGATGTCTTTATTTTCTCGTCGGGTAGCTTTGACGCCGCCCTATTTACTAAACGATCCACCTCTTCAACGATTGCACGTCTATTCGACCCATTGGGCTTTATTTCCCCATTTGTCATAAGAGCTAAAATAATTCTCCAAAAATTGTGGGCTGTTGGAGTTGGCTGGGATGATCTCTGCCTCGATGGATGGGTATCACTGCAAATTGTAGTCTTCAGCTGCTCGGGTACTCCGACGCATCTCGAGTAGGAATCGCAACTGTCGTTTACGTACGCATTTCTCTCAATGACCACATAACCGTATATTGTTATGTTTATTGTTTATTGTTATGTTTATTTGTGATTTTATGGTCTACTGGGCGTCCCCTGTTCCGCCTCCTTAGGCAACCTACTGATTTTCCAAGTTTTTGCGAGACATTTCCAACGTAAACTGACATCTGAGATCCGCACCCCTGTTTTCCTGCAATCTCAGACCCCTCAGTTTACGCCTACACTCCTTTTACCTTAGTTTTACGTTCATTTGTGTTGTAAGTGACATTTTTCAAAATAAATGGTTTTTTGGCCGTTCACTTGTTGTTTTACATTATTTCATTCGGCTCCTCAATGATCCTTCTCCTTTAACAAATTAATACTAACTAAGTCATCCTAAATACAGGTTCAACACCGACTTTCAGGACTAAGAACAGAGAGGAGGTGTTAGATATTACACTCGGCTCTGATTCCATATCCAATAAGATAAGAAAGTGGAGAGTATCGGATGAACCTTAACTTTCTGATCATTTACAGATAACCTTCAAGCTGATGACCACGGTTAGTTCCACACCTAAATGGTTCCGTATTCCCAGGAAAACTGATTGGGCTGGCTATGGGACTGAGCTTAAGAAAGCGCTGTTTGAATTTCCAAAGAAAATCAGGGATACTGAGACTCTTGATAGGGCGGCGGAGATTTTTACAAAAGCCGTTCAAACGGCCTTTGAGTGTAGTTGTGTTCCAACTAAAACTCATAGGGCTACTACCATCTGTTGTTGAAATAATAATTTGGACAACCTTCGTAAGGAAACTAGGAGGTTGTTTAGACGTGCTAGATCAAGTCGCAGGGAGGTAAGTTGGGCCACCTATTCCAAGACAAGGAACAACTATAGGGATGCAATTAGGAAGGCTAAGCAAGATAGATAAGCTTCCTTTTGCTCCAATATAAACAAGGGAAGGGACGCGTCCAGATTGGATAAGTTGCTTTCTAAAAACCCTGACTCAATCATGGGCACTATGAAATTACCCGATGGAACTTTCTCCGAGTCGGACGAGGTGACATTGGTGCACCTGATCCGGACACACTTTCCGGGCTTCACAAGGTCTGGTAGTGGTGATCCCGTATCCTGGCCTACGGCTGCTCTCCCGAGAGCTAATTATGGTCCTCGTAGAGAGATGGCTAACAGGATCGTGACCGCAGATGGGATCAGGTGGGCCATTGAATCCTTTAGTCCCTACAAGTCTCCCGGACCGGACGGCATCTCTCCCGTTCTCTTACAAAGGGCGGGCGAAAGTATAGTCGGCCCGTTGGTAAAGCTTGCTAGGGCAAGTTTGACTCTGGGATATGTTCCAGAGATATGGAGGGGTACGAAAGTGATTTTCATACCTAAAGCAGGCAGAATTGGTTACACCTCACCAAAGGACTTTCGACCGATCAGTCTAACATCCTTCGTCTTAAAAGCAGTAGAAAGACTGGTGGATAGATATATCGGCTGTGAGATCCTGTCTAGACATACGCTTCACAGAGATCAACACGCCTATAGAGCAGGACGCTCTACTGAAACAGCCTTAACTAGAGCTGTGCATCTAATTGATGGCCAGCTAGCAGTAAAGGTTTATGCTATGGAGGTTTTTATGGATATCGAGGGGGCCTTCAATTACACCTCTAGGGATGTAATACGAAGGGCTATGCGCGTCCATAAAATTCCGGAGACAATTGTTGACTGGACCTGCCACATGTTAGGCAATAGGAACCTTATAACGAGTAAAGGTGGTACTACCCTGCGGGGGGTCGTTGATTCCGGCTGTCCGCAGGGAGGAGTTATCTCACCTCTGCTGTGGTGCCTGGTGGTTGATGAGCTGCTAATGTTACTCACAGAAAAAGGCTTCCATGTGATTGGGTACGCGGATGACATCTTGTTGATTGTCCGTGGCCAGCACCTGGAGGAAGTATTTGGAATAGTACAGCAGGCACTGAACCTTGTTGAAAATTGGTGCCGACGGGTCAACCTTTCCATCAATCCAAAGAAAACTGAGGTTGTCGTCTTTACGAGACGCTATAAGTGGAAAGCTACACGCACGCTGAGACTCTCGGGACA
Organism: Ganaspis brasiliensis; assembly: GCA_037103525.1. Taxonomy (NCBI): domain Eukaryota; kingdom Metazoa; phylum Arthropoda; class Insecta; order Hymenoptera; family Figitidae; genus Ganaspis; species Ganaspis brasiliensis. Next base: position 65,410 of record JAZKLR010000562.1, read on the forward strand.
AGAACTTCAACTGTCAGCGCGAGCAAAGTATCTAGGAGTCATCATGGATAGTAAACTGGCCTGAAATGAACACCTAGAAGATAAGTGCAAGAAATTCATTGCAGCCCTCTGGCAATGTAAAAGAGCCATCGGGCATAGCTGGGGTTTAAAACCGGATACACTAATGTGGATCTATAAGGCGATTCTGCTCCCTAGGCTAACTTATGCATCTGTGGTCTGGTGGAGCAGAGTCGAATTGTTGTCGACTATCGATCGACTTAAAAGTGTAAGGGAAATGGTCCTGAGGTGCATAACGGGGGCATTGGGTACTACATCCATAATGTCCCTGGGTGCACTTTTAGGGCTGGAACTACTACACCTTACCATCAAAGCAGAGGCGGTTAAATCTGCCCTGAGAATAAATGATGGACTTGGGCGGAAGTATGTCAGGGGAAAGGGTTACGTGACACTTCCCGCTAGTTTGGTGGAAAAATCTATCTTAAAAATGAGAATAGATAGAATTTCTCCGCAATACATCTTTGATAAGAAATATAAATTTAGCTTACCAGCAAAAGAGGACTAGAAAAATGGACTCGTGGTCCTCCCCACTGATGGTGACATCTGGTTTACGGATGGAGCCAAAGGGGAAGTGGCAGCGGGTGCAGGTCTATATCATGAAACAACTATGGAGGGCTCTGCATTTAAGCTTGGGTCCACTGTAACTGTTTTACAAGCCGAGATAACGGCACTGCTCTATGCGGCCGGTGAGACCGCGGAGCTCTGTCGTGGTAGGAACATATTTTTCCTTTCGGATAGCAAGGCGGCCTTACTGTCCTTGAATCATTACTCAACAACATCTCATCAAGTTTGGGAGTGCCACTGTGCACTAAATCACCTAGCTGAGACTAACCGCGTCACGCTCCTATGGGTCCTAGGTCACTCTGGAATTAGGGGTAACGAGATGGCGGATCGACTTGCAATTCGGGTAGCAGGAGCCGCACTGTTGGCCCTGACCCGCCTGTAAATGTCTCTAATGCAGTGTTGGCCTTAGAATTCAAACAATGGTTACGCGCAGAACACCAAAAGGAGTTGAATGGCTATGTTAGTCGCAGACAGGCTAAGTCACTCCTTGGTAACACTATCAACCTGAAACGAGCTGCAGACTTCTGTAAGCTCAGCAGGATAGATGCCAAGACCCTAACGCAAATATTAACTGGCCATGGGGATCTTCGCTATCACCGACACAAACTGGGCATCATCAATGACCCTGAGTGTCGGAAGTGTGGGATGGAGGATGAAACCTCTACTCATGTTCTCTGCCATTGCCCTTCGCTAACTAGCGAACGACTTCACCTCATAGGAAAACCATTCCTTGAGGAAGCAGATATCGCTGCTATGACTCTGGCTCGGGTTCTCTACTTGTGGAGCGGGCTCTAGGCTAAGAATTAGATAGCTCGTTTTTGGGTGGCGTAAAGGGATAACCCAAGCGCCGTTGGTTGTACAACCATTCCCCTTCTTTTAATAATAATACTATTCAATAGGACTACATTTTGTCATAGTTTCAGCCCGATAGAATAAACTTGCTTTTCGGACCTGCGACACTCGAGAAATAATCCCTTAATAGAAAAATCAAACAAAAACACTAAACAATAAATAAATAAAATTTACCGAAATTAAAATAAAATTATTACATATTGTAATTTGTCGAACAGTTAAAATATAATCCGAATGCTACAAGCATTTTGTCAAGACTAAGTTGAAAATATTTTTAAAAATGTAAAGAGCAGTAGAAATTCGGAGTCAGTAAACTTAAAAGTAAACAAAACAGAGACGGATGTAGAAAGAGGAGTACAATCACAATTTCAATCGATTGATTAATGGAAAATATATTTTGTTCAGGTATAAAATATTTTCTTTTTGGTAATAGTAAAACCGTGATTTTTAATATACAACATTTCAGAAAAAACACGTTTTTTATAATTTGATTCGCGATCTATAATATGAGAGGTATTCCAATCGAATTCATGATAGTACTTAGATTGATGTGTACTGAAAATAGGATTATTGTTTTTGCCATTTGACTCGTGTTCATTAGTACGTTTTTTAATGTACGTTTCGTTTCGTCAATATAGCTCGCAGGGCAGTCTTTACAATCAATTTTGTATACAATATTCGTGGTATTTTATTTATCTGTAATATCTTTGCCCAGTTTAACGATATTTTAAAATTTTTTTTTATAATTGGAATTGGTTGAATATTAGCAGATTTAAATTTTTTTGATAATTTAGTGAAGTCAACATAATTAAAAGGTATACCAACTTTCTGCATTTGTTTATACAAAAGTACACATGGATTGTGAGAATTATTTGCATTGATGTTTTTATATTTAATATTTTTAAGACGTTTCGTTATACGTTTATTAATAAAATCCAAAGGATAGTCATTCTTAATTAAAATTTGTTTTACTTTCACTAGATTATTTTTATGAAAAAAGTTATCAGATAGTAAGATAGCTCTATCAACTAAATTATAAACAATATTGATCTTTTGTTGTACAGGATGATTTGAAAAGTGATTGATAAGTCTGCCTGAAGAAATGGGTTTTTGGTACTAATTATTAATTATTTTATTATCTTTAATTTTCAGTGTGATGTCCAGAAAATTAATTTGTTTATCCTTCTCAAGTTCGTGAGTAAATTGTAAATGTTGATCAAATAAGTTAAATATGTTTATAATCAGATCAACATGGTCTTTATGTATAGGGGAGAGTGGCCATCAATGTACCAGTTTTTCCAATGATCCATTTCAATTTTTTCAGAAACTATTAAATAAAAATTCTCCCAATTTTAAATATAAATGAAGTTTGCGTAAACACACTACGTCCATAAATTTGAGACGTGTGGATTTATTCTTTACAGAGAAAACTGAAAAAAACTGTTTTTGATGCACTGAAGAAAAAATTTACCTAAAATACAAACACGTTTTTTAATTGAAATAAGGCAATTTAAAAATAAAAGTACTTACGATTTATTTTGTTTTGGGCCCTAACTACAACATTCTAATGAGATAAAGATTTTGAAATATTGGATTAAGTTATAAATAACCATTTTTGTTAAAAATGTCATGTTGATTCAATGTACCGGGGAACAATGAACCACCTGGAATTTCAGTGTATTTTCGATTTCCAGAGTGGTATGCCTGATTATAAAACTAGGCATGCGTACAGCATGTGACAGCGATTGTTATCAGTACTTTTCTCAACATAGCAAAACTAAAATGCCATTTTAGCTAGTTAACTTAAATTTGAGGTATATTTATGTTATACATTATTAATTAAAAAGTGTTAAGTAATAATTTTTTATAGTATTTGATAGAAAATAAGTTTTTTTAGAAAATGAAAATTGCAATATTATTATTGTTAAACATTTTTAGTGTTTTTATAGAGGTGGTTCATTGTGTACCCAGGTTGTTGAAAATGAAAATAGCTTGTTAGTTTAGAAAGATCCTAAATTTTATTATTTAATCAAAATAAATCGTGTATAATATGTTTGCATTACCTAGAGAAGTGTTGTAGTTTTATATTGATGCAAAGAAGTGCTTGAAATTGGTGAAGTTGAATAAGTACTATGACCTTGAAAAAAACCCGGTACATTGATGGCCACTCTCCCCTACTCAAAATTATGTCGTCAACATATCTGTGGTAAAAAAGTGGAGTGCAAATATATTTAGTTTTTAATATTTTTAAGCAATCACTTTCGAAATCATCCATGACAATATTGGCAAACAAAGGTGATATGATGCGTGAACCCATAAGAGTACCATCAATCTGTTGGTAGTATTTTTCATTAAACACAAAACACGTATTTTCATACAGAAAGGTTGAGCATTTCATAATGTCAGCGAACGGAATTTTACAATTCATAATACAGTTTACTCGTCGTTCTAAACTTTGTATGACTAAATATAAAGGAACATTCGTAAAAAGCGAAGTGACGTCAAGAGACATCAATGTATAATCGTCCGGAATAGTAAGGTTATCCAGTTTTTTAATAAGCTCAAAGCTATTATTTACATGAGATTTTAGTAACTGAATATTTTGTTTTAGATCATTATATAACATTTTTGCTAGCAAATATGTTGGGCTATTAACTAATGAGAGAATAGGTCGAAACGGACTCTCTTTTTTGTGAACTTTTGGAAGTCCATAACATGGACGTATGAATTACATGGACGGAGCACATCTTTGCGGGGTCGTACCTCTCGTCCGTAAGGGGGGATCCGAGATTAGTTGGCCGAACACACAGAAATACACGGTCAGCCAATCAGCAAGCGGCCAACTAGCTTCCCTCTTCCGATCGACCGAATTTACCCCCTCATCTAAAGTAAGAGCTTGTGCTCCGTCCATATAATTCTTAAGTCCATGGTCCATAACACTTAGCTAAAACTGTGTTAGTTAAAGTTAATTCCTGGTGATGATATTTACGATGTAAAATGTCATTGTTCTTTAAGTCTTGTAGAATTTTATTAGTATTAGTTCGAACTTTACTCAACGGATTTAATCTTAAAAGCTTATAAGTAGAAGAGTCACATAGCAGGTCAGATATTTTTTGATAATAAACAGATTTATATAGGCAAACGGTAGTGTTTCCCTTATCAGAATTAGTAAACATTATATCCGGATTTTCTTTTAAGGTAGTATTATACTTTGTAAGCTGTCAAATATGACTTTAAAAAACAATTTTTTTCTCGGTGATAATTTTATTTAAAGCAATGAAAGTTTTGTATCATATTTTTGACATTTTTGTCAGTCAAAAATGAAAAAAGAAAAATTTTTTACTGCGCCTGTTTCATCACTAGAGGGCGCCATTGTAAAGATAAAAAAATAAACTATAAATCGGCGGAAAAGGTACAGATTCACAGAAACATCCAATCTGAAAAATTCAAATGTGGTTTTAAAGCTGATGCATGTGGTTAGGCATCCCCTAACCCCGATAAAAAATATTAAAAAATAAAAAAATGGCACCAATTTAAAAAAAAGTCACAAAAAATGAGTATTTTTTTGTCATTTTTGAGTCGTTAAAAAACACAAAAAAAAAGTAGACAATCGGATTTAGGGGGGATGCCTGAAGGATTTTATAACGAAGAAATTGATCTAAAGTTTTTTAAAATCGATTAAAAAGATCTCCAGTTATGCTGTCCGCCAGTTTAAAAAACATGGTTCTGAGAAAAACACGTTTAAAGTTTTGTGTGTAATAAGCCGATGTGCATATGTAGGGGAGAGGGCCCCAAGTTGGACACCCTTTCGTCTTTTTGCTGTAGAATCCAAATCAAATAAAATATATTAAAATGTTTTATACCAGATGAAAGTACAATTTATAAGGTAACTTATGGCCACAAAGATAAAATTTTCTTTTGAACATAAACATTTTTTAATCCGTTTTTTCTAATAGTTAAAATTTTCGTTCAAAAAAAAAGTGGCCCCAAGATGGACACCTTCTTAAAGTCTTTGAAAATTGAAGTAAATAAAAAATTAACATCCTGTAACAATTCTTTAACTAATTTTAATCATTTTACGGAATTTATGAGGAAATAACATTTCTTAAAACTTCAATCTAATAGCTTAACAGTAAAAAGTAATAAAATATCGAAAAATATCGATATATCAAATTCTCTAACGATAACATCACATTTTATGGTGGAAAATAAAAAATTTTAATTAATTAACTCAAAAAATTATTAAAAAAAGTGTAAAATCCAAAATATGCAAATAAATACATTGAGATTTGAGGCCTGTCTATCTTAGGGTACATGATACCATAAAATATATATACGAACACTAAATTAGTAAAATCATTTTAGTATATTATTATACGATAAATAAAGAATATTTTAACGTTAAGTACTCATTCTAAATCATAAATTTAAGTAACTTCACCAACTTAAGAAAAAACTGTTACAAAACTTTTTTAGACCCAAAATTACGTGGCATGTGTGGAAGAAAAACCAACTGGTTTTTTTCTTCAAATGTGCATCAAAATCTTCGTCTAGACAAATAACAAAAATGACAAAAAGCATAAGGCGCTGCCACCTTAAACAAAAATTTTATACGAAATGTCCATCTTGGGGCCCTGTCCATCTTGGGGCCCTCTCCCCTAGGTAATGTAGACCACAAAAATAAAATAAAAAAAGTTGATTTTTTTATCGATGCAAAGTATAATACTACCTTAAAAATTTTTTAAATTAACGTTTAAATTGTATGTAATATTTTCTCTTATTTTATTTTTCGAATCATTATCAATATCTAGCATGCAAATCGACGATTCTGTGTTTTTTAAAATATTAACAATCTCCGGATTAGAAAACGAATTTGTAGAACTGTGATTAGGACCTACAGTACCGTCGGGAATTGTCAGTCCACCTATTTTTTAAGGATTGAAAAACGTCTTTAAACGTACAAAGTATAATTATTAAAAATTTTCTGTGTTTATTTCCTTAAAGTAGATAAAATTTTGAGGAAAATCAGGCCTGACTGAAGTGAGTTAGTTAATTTTTCATTGAAATATGTTAAAAAATGTAGAATTTTTAATGTTTTACAAAAATTGAAATTACTCTTGAAATAATAAAGGTTTTTTAAAGTTCCTATGCTTGTTTTAAAGGCAATTTACTGGAGAATAACATTGTTGTTTAAGCATTAATGTGCAATTTTTTTCCTAGCATATGCAAGGCTCGGAAGTTGGACCAAAAAATTTATCAAATTTTGAAGACACTATTTTGACATAAAAATAATTTTTAAAATTCCAATATATATATTATATAACTTCCTTTCGAAAGTTATTGACAATTATGACCTTGGTATATTTTATATAGCTGTATTTGATATCAAGATATAAACAATAATTTTTTTATATTTTTTGGTTTAACTTCCGAGCCTTGCATATGCTAGGAAAAAAATTGCACATTAATGCCTAAGCAACAGTCTTATTTTCCAGTAAATTCCCTTTAAAACAAGCATAGGAACTTTAAAAAACCTTTATTATTTCAAGAGTAATTTTAATTTTTGTAAAACATTAAAAATTCCACATTTTTTAACATATTTCAAAGAAAAATTGGCTAAATCACTTCACTCAGGCCTTGTTTTCCTCAAAATTTTATCTACTTTAAGGAAATAAACACAGAAAAATTTTAATATTTATACTTTGTACGTTTAAAGATGTTTTTCAAACCTTAAAAAATGGGTGGACTGACATTTTCCGACGGTACTGTAAGGCAACGACATCGATGACATTTTTTGGTAAATTGACATTCGTTAGATTCACCACCCTTCTTTTTTATCAGAAGTTTGTTGTTTAGTTTCTAAGTTAGAAATGAGTGAGTTGAACTTACCTAAAGGCTAACTTTATTTGCCTTCCTTCGATCGAACCTCCTTTCTTACATAATAAACATTTCGTAAGGGAATCTGTCTTTCAATTAAGATATTCGAGTACTGGATCTATATGTACTCTCCATCAATGGCTACATCGAGTTTTTTCAAATCTATTGCTGAACATCATAGTCCTAATCTCTTTAAGCTTCTAAAGGACTACAGCTCTACACGTCGACAGTTAGCTGAATCTTTGTCAAGACGTCATTTTTTACTAAGTTGCAGGAGTCAAAACATATTGCCACAGTTCATAATCAATATGGGTATGCGTTTTAATCGTCTCAATTTTTATAGTAGAACATGTAATAATTATTTTAACCATCTTAAACAACAACTTTTATTTAAAATTTTAAATACAAAAATCAGGGACACTCATTTTAATATCAATTTTTTATAAGGAAGGTTGAACTATAAAGAAATGAAAATGGACCAATCGCCTTTGAATAAAAATGTAAAACTCAAATTTCTTAAACTTACTAATCAAAAGTTTAATTCCATTCGCAACAATATGAAGAATAAATATTTTAATAAGTTCAACTCACTCATTTCTAACTTAGAAACTAAACAACAAACTTCTGATAAAAAAGAATGGGTGGTGAATCTAACGAACGTCAATTTACCAAAAAATGTCATCGATGTCGTGTCCTTAGATCCCAATCACAGTTCTACAAATTCGTTTTCTAATCCGGAGTTTGTTAATATTTAAAAAAAAACAGAATCGTCGATTTTCAGGCTAGATTTTGATAATGATTCCAAAAATAAAATTAGAGAAAATATTACATACAATTTAAACGTTAATTTAAAAAAAATTGTGAAAACTTCACATGACGACAAACAATTTTCTAAAAAAAAATAAAAAAAAAAATCAACAAACGATTTTTTAAAAGACTATCCGGATATAATGTTTACTAATTCTGATAAGGGAAACACAACCGTTTGCCTATATAAATCTGTTTATTATCAAAAAATGTCTGACCTGCTATGTGACTCTTCTACTTATAAGCTTTTAAGATTAAATCCGTTGAGTAAAGTTCGAACTAATACTAATAAAATTCTACAAGACTTAAAGAACAATGACATTTTACATCGTAAATATCATCACCAGGAATTAACTTTAACTGACACAGTTTTAGCTAAGTGTTATGGACCATGGACTTAAGAATTATATGGACGGAGCACAAGCTCTTACTTTAGATGAGGGGGTAAATTCGGTCGATCGGAAGAGGGAAGCTAGTTGGCCGCTCGCTGATTGGCTGACTGTGTATTTCTGTGTGTTCGGCCAACTAATCTCGGATCCCCCCTTACGGACGAGAGGTACGACCCCGCAAAGATGTGCTCCGTCCATGTAATTCATACGTCCATGTTATGGACTTCCAAAAGTTCACAAAAAAGAGAGTCCGTTTCGACCTATTCTCTCATTAGTTAATAGCCCAACATATTTGCTAGCAAAAATGTTATATAATGATCTAAAACAAAATATTCAGTTACCAAAATCTCATGTAAATAATAGCTTTGAGATTATTAAAAAACTGGATAACCTTACTATTCCGGACGATTATACATTGATGTCTCTTGACGTTTCGTCACTTCGGCTTTTACGAATGTTCCTTTATATTTAGTCATTTCGATTGAAATTGTGATTGTACTTCTCTTTCTATATCCGTCTCTGTTTTGTTTACTTTTAAGTTCACGGACTCTAAATTGTTACTGCTCTTTACATTTTTAAAAATATAGTCTTGACAAAATGCTTGCAGCATTCGGATTATATTTTAAGTGTTCAACAAATTACAATATGTAATAATCTCATTTTAATTTCGGTAAATTTTATTTATTTATTATTTAGTGTTGTATGTTTGTTTTTTCTATTTATGTTTGTGATAATTCATTATTTTTATTAATAAATTTTAGAGCCTGATGATGATGACGAACCATGTCATCGAAACGTTGTTCTGACTGTTAGAAAAATAACATTGTTTTATTGTTATTTATTTGCCTTCCTTCGATCGAACCTACTTTCTTACATACTGAACATTTCGGAAGGGATTCTGTCTTTCAATTAAAATATATTTTTATTTACTAGTCTATTAAGTAAGGGAGAGTTGACAGTTGTGAGACGGGTTTTATTTTTGTAGTGTTCAGATGAACTTGAAACATTTTATGATCAATTTTCCGAGCACATCTTTTTAGTAAAAAAAAAGGTGTCCAGTTGTAAGACACTTATAAAAAATGTTTAAATTAAAAAATTTTGGCATTAAACATTATGTTTAGTATAAATAACTAAATATATTGATAACAAATATTATTATATACTAAATAATAATATTTATTTTTTAAAATATGACTATCAGTTTTCTTCATCGAAATCGCTGTTGCAAACTTGGCAAGTGAAATTACTTGTGAGCATGTTCGCACACTTCAAATAATTGTCGTGCTGTTAAATGTGCGTAACGAACTAAACTGAACAGAGCGCTTTATGCTGCATAACAAAAAGTATAGGCTATCCCAGATGGGCGGCGTCACCGTCTCACAACTGGTGACTTTCTGTGTCTCACAACCGGAAATTGGCGCTATTTTGAAAAAGGAAAAAAAAAATTTCCAACCGTAGATTGGAACAATGCAATATTGCATCACAAAATACAAGGAAAACACTAAATAAAAACGCATAACATTTAGCTTTTCCAATTAATTACCTTAAAAAAAGTACTTTGCACATATTGAAAAAAAGTTTATTAGTTGATTCTCACACACAGTGTTGGCATCTAACACAAACAATACATATATCCGCTTCGGTGTACACACAAAAGTTGACTCGTATAAAAGGAAATGTTTTCATGTAAACCAATCGGCTTTTTTATATTTCGTTTTAAAAAAAATCGACTGTCTCACAACTGGAGCCATCTCACATCTGGCGACTCTCCCCTACTACTTTTAGTAAATTTGCACAAAGTTTGCAACAAGTTTTCACGTATAATTTCAAAAAATAAAAAATAAATGTTTTTTCAACATGTATGAATTTTACTACAGCATACCTTCCCCTTAGAAAAGGATATTCAAAAGTTGTGCGCATCCCTAGCTGCCATAGAAAACAGTAGAAAACAACTGCGCATGTAAATAGTTGAAATTTTGTGTAAAATTACTAAAAATAACTTTTAGCACATTTAGTTTTTTAACTTTCTGGAAGCTAACATTGGAAACTATAAATAGCGAAGGACATTTATAGTTTTCCTGAAGCTAACAGGAATCTAACAGTGTTTAGACGAACTAAACACGGTTAGTTTCCTGTTAGCTTCCTGGAAATTTTTGTGCTATTTGGGACCACTTAGGATTGGTCCACATTAAAAAACTTAAAAAAAACCGGCCCTGATTTTCGGTAAATTTGAATTGATTGGAATTTACATGTTTTATTCAAGTACGCACTAAAATAATAATTTTTGTAGTTTTAAAACCTTTAAAAATTCTATTTCTTCATATCAAATGGGTGTAAATATAATTTGTTGGTTTGTTAACACAAATATTCAGAGAAATAAAACTGTAAAAAAGTGGGCAAGTACTAAAACCGAGGGTTCCGTACACGAAATTGTAAGTATAACAATTGCAAAATGTGTGAGCTGTGACAGTGGTGCGCATGTATTTGATAATATAAAACTAGTACGCATGTATTGGTGCAGTAGAAAAATAGTATGCATGTGTTTCTGCTCTAAAACACTTGTGCGTATGCATTTGTATTATACCCATGTGACGAATGGTGGAAGAAATGGTATACCTATCAAATGCATTTAGATAAAAAATGGACCGCCCCACAGTGGGGCAAAAACCTCAGATTTTGGACAAAAATCTGTCACCACGTCAATTTTGAATGAAAAGATATGAAACTTGGTACACTTAGGTACTTATTAAATACAACATAATTTTAATCAATTGCCCCTTTTTTAAAATCTGAAGTGACTGTTTAAGAACCATCGACTAAAGATGGTCACTTTTGGTAAAAATTAATAAAACTGTATTTTGGATCTACATATACCTGTTTTTAAATCAACAATAAAACACTTTTAAAGTAACTGTATTGTGTTATTATGCTTTTAAATACAATTTTAGTTTACCTAATTGAATTTTGGAGTTAATCACTTGAAATTCAAAATAGTTGGAACAATACGGTTGACAAGATTTAAAGAATCTCTTCAAAATCAATGTGTTTCACTAGCTTAAAGTTCCTTGGCTTACTAAATTCAAATTTTTGAGCTGGTTGTTAGATTACTGGGCACATTGTAAATTACTTATTAATATGAAGGTTGGTTTTGGTTCATAATTTCATAAACACCTAATTAATGAATTTGATAATGTAAACTTGATAAATCATTTTTTTCTTAGATAACAAACTTTTCAAATTTTTTCATATCGTTTATTTGATTTAGAAAAGTTTTTACACCTATTGCATGATGCAGATGTCTGACAGCTTAATAAGGCTGATCAAAACTGAAGAAAAATGCTCTCACCTAATTTCACTGTTGACGTTTCTCGCTCTTAAACAACAAAACGAATTGGTTAATGTCCATTTATTAGAAATAATAGAGTGTCAAAAAGTGGAAGAACTTCAATTTTGTTGCTATAAAAATGAGTTAAATATTATTTTATAAGTAGTTTCAAAATTTCGGAAAATGATTAAAAAATAATATTAAGCTATTTTTTAAAGCAACAACATTAAAGTTTCCCCACTAGTGCCACTCTATTATTTCTAATCAATCGACATTAACTAATTTATTTTGTCTTTCAAGAGCGAGAAACGTCAACATTGAAGTCAGGTGAGAGTATTTTTCTTCGCAAGTTTTGATCAGACTTAAGACATTGGATTATTTTCTGGTAATCATGACTGAGTACAAGTTTTCTTTTTTAAATGTATGCTTTATTATTCACGATGATCACTGAAAAAGTAGGCACAATAATTAAGAATATATTTTTAGTCACTTCTAAGATGTTTCCAAAAAGTTAGCAAAAGATGTAATTTTAAAATATACTATGCTTTTGTTTTGTCAACAAACTCTTTTACAAAAATATATTAGGTCTGCATTATCTAATAAATAATGCTCGAATCTTTTTTATAATATCTGTTCATCTATTGACGAGAATTAAAGTCGTAAATATAAAAATTTTAATTCTACAAAATAAAAATGAATACAAGTAATAATAATGATCTTTTGAATGAATTAATTAATGAATGGAAAAAATTAACTTTTAAAATAGAAAAGAAAAAGACTCAAAGACCGTTTCTCTATAGATGTAAACGTGAGGGTATAATTCCTAATCATATTAATAATAATACATCAATAAATATTAATTTTTTTTCAAGAAATGTATGTAATAAAATTGAAAATTCAATACTGTTTTTTAGTTTTAAAATTTTGAATCTCGAAATTGTTGATATTAACCAGGAGATTTCGTATATGTCAAATAAAATAGAAAATTTTAAAAATCAAATTATAAATATATCAAATGAAGATGAATTTAATGCTTTATTTCAGAATATACAATTAGTCGTTATCAGCGACCCCAAAAACCCCCATGTAACCAGTTTCAACCGAATATAATAGATTTTTGAAATGTGTGTCCGCCATATTGGATCCGCCATTTTGTATTTCTAAAAACCGACATCATATTCGTTATCAGCGACCCCAAAAACCCCCATGTAACCAGTTTCAACCGAATATGATAGATTTTTGAAATTTGTGTCCGCCATATTGGATCCGCCATTTTGAATTTCTAAAAACCGACATCATATTCGTTATCAGCGACCCCAAAAACCCCCATGTAACAAGTTTCAACCGCATATAATAGATTTTTGAAATTTGTGTCCGCCATATTGGATCCGCCATTTTGAATTTCTAAACTGGCAGTGAATTTGGATTGAGCAAGTCAAAATATCGTAGAGTATGTTATCCTGGTCAAGAAAATATATTTTTTTCCTTTTTTACAGGCATTTTTTAGGAAAAAATGTATTTTTTGTTTGTTTTTTTCTGACGTAACCATCATTTTGAGGTTATGTTTGACGGCTTTTGCAAAACACCAGACGGCATCAAAAACTAGACTTGATAACAAAAATTTTCATGTATGATAAAGTATTTTTAACGCAAAAATGAAATGGGCAGGGGGGGTGGCAAATTTTACAAAGAATGACCCACATTTGAAAACAGATACGAATAAATGGTTAAAAAATCTTAGTAATACAACAATTTCGAATAATGTTCAAGAAATTTTAAGTTTTGGAGGGAAGTTTGGTATCCTATGGTAAAAAACAGAAATTCCGATACCGAATCTAATTGCTAACCTTGAATATGGTTTTTTAAAAATTAAATCTCAATCCTTAAAAAGCTTTATCAGGAGTAAGTTTGTATGTTTGACTTAGTCCTTTTTATCAAGAATCCAAATCCAAAATCACCAAAATATTAATTTAATGAATAAAGTTAGAGAAACAAAAAAATTTTTAAACGAACATAATAATTTAATTGTAATTCAAGCAGACAAAGGTAATGTAACAGTTATTATTGAAAAAGATGAATATAATAAAAAAAAGTTAAACTCTTAAATGATACATCTACATATTTAAATATTAAAAGTGATCCAATGAAAAATATCAAAAATGCATTAGGAGTGTTTTTAAGAGAATGTTTTGGTCAAGATTATTTCAAAAAACCTACTTATGATTTTTTTTAATTGTACTAATGAATATATCCCTGGTTTTTATGGTTTACCAAAAATCCATAAACCAGGAATACCATTACGTCCAATAACTTCTTTTGGTACTAATCCAATTTATAATATTTCTAAATATATTGCTAACGTTCTTGATAAATCTCTAGATAAAAATAGCTTACATTATATCAAGGATTCTTGGAGTTTTAAAAAGAGGATGGATAACATCAAGTTTTTTCTAATAATTTTACTTTTTTCTCTTTAGATGTGGTATCGATGTATACTAAAATTTCCTGGGAATAAATAATTTCTTCCGTAAAAAATAGATGGAATATTGTATTAAAGTATTGTATGTTGAATTGAATCCTGAAAAATTTGTATGTTGTTTAATAATAATTAAACAACATACAAATTTTTCAAAAGAGGACTTCCTCAGAATTTTAGAATTTTGTTTTTGTTCATCATATTGTTCATTTGATGGTAAATTTTGCAAGCAAATTTTCGGTCTCCCTATAGGTTCTCCTGTATCTCCAGCGGCAGCTAATATGGTCATGGAAGATTTAGAGAATAAAATTTTACAGAGATTTAAATTTAAAATAATATTTTATGGCCGTTATATAGATGATATGTTGTTTTGTGCACCAATCAACAAAATTGATAATGTTTTGAATACATTTAATTCCGAAAATCCTGGAATACAATTTACTATTGAAAAATCTGTTAATAATATTATCAGTTATTTGGATTTAACGTTAATAGTTGAAAACAATATTCTTATAACAAACTGGTTTCAAAAAAAGACATGGTCAGGAAGATACATTAACTTTACTTCAAATCATCCATTATCTCAAAAAATAGGAGTAATATATTCATTGGTAGATAGAGGAATGAAATTGTCACACCCACGTTTCCATCTGAAGAATTTAACTTTAATTAAAGATACATTGTATAAAAACGGTTTTCCATTAAGACTTTTAGATAGAAAAATCAGTGCTAGATATCACAGAATTACTAACCCAATAGATTTTTTCTCTAACCCAAATCTTGATCAAGAAAATAAATCAATATTTGTATTTCCACATATTCAAAATTATGATTCAATTTTATATAATATTTTTAGTAACACAAATTGTACTTTAGTTTTTTCAATTAACAAAACTTTACAAAAAATATTTTTTTAAAAAACCATAAAGATATAATTCAATTTTTGCAGAATACACACATTATTTATTAAATACCATGTAAGAAATGTATTGATAAGATATATATTGGTGAAATGAAGAGACATTTACAAGACAGACTCTCTGAACATGAAAGAGATATTAATAACAAAAATAAAAATACAGGAATTGCATCCCATGCAACCGAATATAAACATAATTTTGATTTTTCCAAGGTTAAAATTTTAAATCATGAAATCAATGAATTTAAAAGAAAATATGTCGAAATGATTTATATTCAGAAACATATTTCGTCAACAATAAATTTTAATAATGATATCAAAAGGTTAAGTCAGGCATATTCATATTTAATACACACAAATAAATTTTAATTTCCGATTCCCCCCCCCCCCCCCCGTTAATATCGATTATACTTTTTAATATCGATCATATGTTTTATATCGATTATTTGATAAAAGACATAACTTCTAATTAAAAAGTCACGTGTCGTTTCAAATTTTTAAGTCATTTCCAATTTTATAATGTAAAAACTAATTTATAATGTAAAAATTAAATAGAAGGAACCTCCTTATGGAGGTAAGTAAATTTAAGATTTATGATGTAAATTTTAGATGCAACACATTTTATATTTATTTAGATTTAATTTAGATTTAATTTTTTAGGTCTCCTTAACCAGTGTTATTCTTTTAAAAATATTGTTATTTAAAATCTGTTACTTATATGGAACCTGATGAGGACACAAAGGGTGTCGAAACATGTAGTCTCCTCCAAATAAATAGAAGATTTTATTAATTACTTAATTACATCTTTTTATTACTTCGAAAAAAAGCCTTGTAAAATATCCTTTAACAAAAGTCGAAATGCGAAGTGTAAAAAACGTTTAAACATAAAACCATATTGTTTCAACTATTTTGAATTTCAAGTGACTAACTCCAAAATCCAATTTCCTTTTATGTAGTAGCCATTCTGTATCAGACATTTTGAATTTGTTAAATACAACTTCAAAATCGTATTAAGTGATCAAAAACCTCTCAGATACTGAATACTAATATTATTTTTAACTTTTGAAATTATATGCGTCCATATTGGATCCTCCATTTTGTATTTTAAGAAATAAATTTTAGAATTGTATTTAAAAGCATAATAACTCAATACAGTTACCTTAAATGTGTTTTATTGTTAATTTGAAAACAGGTATGTAGATCCAAAATACAGTTTTATAACTTTTACTAAAAGTGACCATCTTTAGTCGATGGTTCTTAAACAGTCACTTCAGATTTTAAAAAGGGACAATTAATTTAAACTCTGTTGTATTTAATAAGTAAGTGTACCAAATTTCATATTTTTTTATTCAAAATTGACGTGGTGACAGCTTTTTGTCCAAAAACTGAGGTCTTTGCCCCACTTTGCGCCCCCCCCCCCCTAACTTCCAAACTATTTGACTTGGAGAGCTAAAATTTGTGATAAATGTATATTCGGGCGTAGATTACAGGAAACTTATAGAGAAAGTGATGGTCATATGCGGTAAGAAATAATTCAATAATAATTACTGAAGAAACTCAAGAGCGTTTGATATTTATTTATTTATTGTTGTACAAACTTCATAGGGCTAAGTAGCCCATCGAAGAACAAAGTAATAGATAATCTATGAAATTATAAATGGTCGAGTTAAACCAACATAATGTTAAGTAGTCTAAAGCAAATATTTAAATACAAGTAAGTTTAGAAGCCTCTACATAAATACAGTATAGCGCTATTATATTTTATATAACATCAGATGGGAGATCTCAGTGTAAACCAGAAGAAAATAAAAAAAAACTAAGAAATAACATAAAACAAAAGAATAGCAGAAATAAATAAATTTATCAGTGTGTTATTTCAAATACGCTGCTATTTATATTAAAGATAAAACTAAACCACACTTTTTTAAAGATATAACGAGCTCTTGCGCTCCTAATATTATGAGGCATTTTATTCCACATTCTGGAACCCCTTATTACAAACGATTTTTGGAATTTGCAAGTACGATGCGCAGGCAGTGAAAGCAGAGTTTTTCTATTGCGAAGTCGTTATTCGTACATTTCATCACCGATTTTGAATTTAAAAATTCAAACAAATATTCAGGAGCCCCAGACTAAAAGAGGGAAAATAGGAAATTACCCATAAGGAATTGCATTCTCTTTGACACATTAAGTAAACCAGCTCTAACTCTATATGATGTAATGTGTTCGACTTTAGGAAGGCCATATACAACTCTGATGCAAGCATTCCGAGATTTTTCCAGTTTTTTATTGAGTTCATTAGTTATGTCATCGTAAACGAGACATCCATAATCAAAATAGGGGAGAATTAAGCTCTTAACTAGCAACAGTCTGATGTTAGTTGGGAGAGAAAACCTGCATCTATACAACTAAAAGATATGTCAGATTTTCTACATATCTCTAGCACATGATCCTTCCAGCTGAGTGATCTATCCAACATCAATCCAAGATCAGTCGCAGCCCACTGTCCCTCGCCCAATTTGCTACTAAATAAATATCCACTTGCATCATAAGAATCATTTGGGCTAAAGAAGACAAAGGTGACTTAATTTGAAATTATCAGCGAATTTATGATGCTTACAATAAAGAAAGTTTTTCTCAAGATTGGTAACGTAGATGTTAAATAACAGAGGCGTAAGCGAGGATCCCTGGGGCACACCACATTTAACTGGAGCCCGATCAGAAAGCTCGCATCTACCATTGGTCACCCTGTATTTATGATCTGACAGGTAGGAATTGAACCATTTAATCACAGAATTTGATAACTCAAACTCACTTAATCTCTACAGCAGCAGAGAATGGTCCACACAGTCAAATGCCTTAGAAAAGTCGCAAAAGACTGTAAGAGTAATTTCTTTTTAGTCCATTGCTGATTTTACATCAGTAGTGAATTTTAATGCGGCTGTAGTCGTACTATGTCCACTACGAAAACCCGATTGCATAGGAGCCAATGGCATCAGACCTAATTTCCGAAAGTGTCTTGAACAGGGCCTCAGGAATCGTGAGATTTTATAAGTAATTCTTTGAAAAACTACTACAACACAATAATTCTTGATGATTAGAATTAAATTCAAGAAAGCATCTCTAACTGTTATGAGATTTTACCAAAGTAGGGGAGACCGGGGTTATTCGGCTCACTTTTGGTCAGACAGGAAAAAAGATAGGAAATTATTTTTTGAATCCAAACAAGGATATATCATTTAGTAGCCTATCTTTTGCACTTTCAAATTTGCAAGGACTTTTTGGTTTATCTTTTATAGTTTTAGCTCTAGATAACTTTGAAAAACGATTATACCAAATTCTCAAACTGCAATTTTGGCAGGTAAATCGGCTCACCCTGTAGAGCAAATTGGCGACTTTAATTCTTTACGAAAAATAAAAAAGTTCAATGACCTTTTTTCTATAAACATGAAAAGTACCTATATTCTTATTAAAATTATGCAGTGGTGGATCAAGGACAAATTTTTTTGGGGGATTGGGGTCCTTAAAATTAAGGAGAATTTATTAGACTTTACTTTTTTTATTTTCTATAAAAAATAAAAAAAGTTAGTACAGTCATTATTCGTAATCATTATAAGTAGTCATATTCTTAACATAATTAAGCATTAAGCCAGCTAAGATGATTAACCAAATAACCCCACCGTAGCGAGAGCCCATTTACCCCACCCTGACACTTTAAACCAAATACAAGAAATATTTGAAACATTTAAATAAAATAGCATAGATGTATCGAAATAACACATCTGAGAGCATAAAAAACTTACCCAAAAAAATGAGGCAATTGACATAATCCCATGAGTCATGAAACTGATTTGGCATAAATCTCATTTGGCATTAATTCACTTACCATGAAGCTCGTATTATAAATTTATAATGTACAAATTATGCTTAATGAGATTTATACCAAAAGAATTTATGCCAAATGAGATTTAAATCAAATAAGTTACATGACAAATGGAATTATGTCAAATGGGTTTTATGACAAATAGGTTGTATCCCAAATGGGTTTTATGTCAAATCGACGCCTCCCTTCAAGAAAATTTTGTTTCGAACGTCAATTCAATATCATTCTATGTCAAAACAAATTCAATATGAAATGAACTCGAAAAATTTTGCAATGTGATTCTTAATAATCGTCGGTTCAAAATAATGTTATGTCAATTTCAGTGTAATACAATGAAAAGTGAAATTATTATTCAATATAATTCCTTTAGAATCATAATTATCATATTTATCTTAAACCAAGGATTGATTAAAAATTATTTTGCAAAAATTTCCGAGTTCAATTCATATTGCATTTGTTATGACATAGAATTATATTGAAATGACGTTCGAAACAAAATTTTATTAAAGGGAGGCGTCGAAATAGATTTTATGCCAAATATGTTTTATCCTAATTGCGACTGATGCCAAATGGGTTTAATGACAAATGGGTTTAATGACAAATGGGATTTATGCGAAATGGGTTTCAAGGAACATCCTCTTCCTCCAAAGTGCAGGGGTATGAATTATGTTATTGGAATTGCTGCGAGTTATCTGCAAAATATAGAAAACAACCTCAAAAAACATGTCAGATGCAACATATAAATTATTTAAATTTGTAAACGTACAAATTTTGTTTATAGTTGGTTGGATTAACTTGAAACTCGTTTCGCGAAGTTTTTTGAGGTCGCTGATTATGGATCTGCAGTCAGTTTTAAAATATTCAAAATGACGGATCCAATATAGCGTAGAAAACTTTAATTTGTTTTTGTATTTTTCTTTTACTTGGTATTTAGGGGTTTTCGGTGTCGCTAATTCCGAATCTGCAGTCAGATTTTCAAAATTCAAAATGTTGAATACGAAATGGCGGACAAATTTTTAAAATTCTGTTGGTTTTTTACGTCACTTGGTAACTAAGGTTTTTCGGGGTCGCTGTTACGAATCTGCAGTCAGGTTTTAAAAATTGAAAATCTCGGATCTAAGATGGCGGTCAAATTGTTTGATATTTTTTAGAATTTTATAAAACTTGATATCCTATAGCTCATGGAGTTGATAAATTAAATTTTTTTGACAAGTTCGTTGGTAATCAGTTGCGTAGCAGGAACTGAAAATTGTTCGTACCATGAATTCCGAAATGAAAGTTTATTCTTCCTATTTTCTGAATGCTGTCTTGATTTTTCATAGCCATAGTATTTATAGAATAACCCGCACATTAAGGATCGTAGTCCGATCGCAGGCGCTTCCACGGTCCCAGCTGTTTAAATTTGGATGCCTCACTAGATTGGATATCAAGTTTCGTAAAATCCAAAAAAATATCAAAAAATATTCCGTGATATTGGATTAATATTTCAAATTTTCAAAATCTACATTTATATTTGTGTTTTACCCATAAATCCGCTGAATAACCATTTTCAAGCGAAATAAATCTATTTTTGAAAAAATGTCCGCTATATTGGATCTATTTATTTTGAATTTTAAAATCTGTTTGCAGATTCGTAATCAACAACCTTAAAAACTCCCGCAAATCGAGTTTTAAGTGAATCCAACCAATTTTTTTAAGTAATTTGTATGTAACATCTGAGATGTTTTTTAAGGTTAGAAAAAAATCCTGTCGTGATGTAGCAAATCCGACCTCGAATTTGTGTTTAGCGCATCAAAATACGTGGGGGTATGGTACTATGGTCTGTTGCGCAGGATACTTTTTTCTGAGGCTGTGTAATTGTTCTAAATAAAACATGAAGAGTTTAAATAAATCAACAACTTTGAATTTACATTTTTTTTATACAGAAATTAGGGAAGCCTATGGAACGCTGCAAATTGCGCAAACGCAGGTTGTTTGTGTTGTACACTATGGGTGTCCAGATGACACTCGCTTGAAACCGGTACACCCCCCTCACCTTGCTTCCCCCACCAACACATCAAACTGTAAAGGTGCCAGGAAATTCAAAATTATGAAAACAAATTACAAAATGGAGGAATTTTCTCCACAGTGAAGAAACGCTGATCTACGAACTGATTGATGAAGGGTGACATAATCTTTTGCAGAAAAGTAAACTAAGTTTTTAAAAAATTCATTGCTGTTATTTAGTGTCAAAAGGCACTATTTTAGCACTTTTTAAAGACGGCTTTTAGCTACTATGACGCATTTTTCCAGATTATGTTTATTAGTTTAATTTTTAAATTTTTAATTAAATAAATAATAAAGAACAAAACCCGAACGCCAAGTTATTTTAATGGAAAATAACTAAACAAAATAATAGCAAAATAAAAGACTAATTAAACTACTCAAATGCTTCTATTCTTAAATTTTAAATTATTATACAGCCACGACTAACTCATAATCCGGAGAGTGGGGAGTAAGGAGCAGCAACAACTAAGAATTCATATCAAAGCACTAGATCACAAATTTATTGATTGGAAACCATTTCAATCGGTTACAAGAATCAAGAGAAGGCCGGCCACATGGCACGGCCATTTACAAAAAGACGCGCACTGAACACTGACTTTATTTTCAATATTAAATTAACGGAGATCGACTCCACCAAAACAACAGATTAATTTTTAAATAAGGACCTCACCTGAGATGGGTCTACGACCCCGGATCACACCTCTACCAGACATTTACAAGTCAAAATCTAATTGTCTTTAAATTAAGATCTTACACACAATAGTGTTCGAAAGACACACCAGTCAAGAATGACGACAGGCAGGGTTGCCAGATGGTTAGGACCAGAAACCGCGATCAGAGAGCGCTGATGTAGCCCAAAAACCGCGCTACAATTTAAAGCCCAAAACCGCGTAAGAAAGTGCTGATGTAGCCCAAAATCGCGGTTTTTTCAAATTCTTATTAAAAAAAATCACAAACCTAAGATAAAAAAGACTGAAAGCATAAAAAACATCTTTTTAGGAGTTAATTGTAGAAATGGTTACTTATGTATTTTGTAGTCAAACAATATAGATTTTATTTTCGATTTTTATAAAAATTGTATTAAAATAAACCATAAATTATATTTAATATTTAAAAAAAATACAATAATAAATTCACATTAAAAACGTAGCTTCACTTAGGGTTGTAAAATTTCATGAAACTTTGACAAAATTAAAAGTTTCATGAAACTTTGGAAGCGTTTCGAAGTTTCACAAATTTCAAGATGGCGGAAATACACAGGTAGACCTAACGTTCGCTCACTTGATAGAAAAAAAGCGCATGAGCAAAAATTTATTCTTACCCCTATCACTCAATAAAATCCCACCGCTTTTGAAATTTTCAAAGTTTTAATGAAATGTTTCATTGACTCACAACCCTAGCTTTACTTGCACATTGGGCAAAGTTATTTTCAAACAAATTCGTTAGATCAGAATAATCGTCATATAGACCTTTTCATGACAAACCGGAAAAACGATCTGCGCATGATCAATTTTCAATTGTTTCGGCTCTAATGTTAAAGAGGAAAAGAGAGGCCATGTCATCCGTCACTTTTGCTCTACTGATTAGGGCCGAAAATTTTAACGCATGAACACAAAATTACTTGAAATGAAAAGGTCTATTCCAGGTCTTCTCTATAGTCAATTTTACAGTTTTTACCAACACAAAAATGTATTTTCCTAATTATTTTTGAAAAAATTAATGTCATAATGACATGAAGCCCAAAACGCTTCATTTTCGATGGAAATATAGCCCAAATCGCTATATGTGGAGTTTCTTAATTTGAAGCCGCGAAATGGGTACAAAAGATAGCCCAAATCGCGGTTTGTAGCCCAATTTGGCAACCCTGCGACAGGCTGAACGTGCCGTCGTCAAGCCAAAATGTCTACGCATAATCACCGCTTGACGCAACAAGCCAGGGACACAATCACTGGAAGTTCGTGAGTTACGCCGACTTCCGTCGCCGTTACGTAGTAACCGCGAGCGACCGAACTCTGTCGCGCGGTAAGGTGGCGGCCTTGTACGCTCAACCTTGTATCACATAGTCTGCTGTTATTATGACAGCTTAGTAAACAAACTCCATCGACATCGTCTTCTGGTGCTGGCACTCTTGTCAGGACGGGACTCACATCCGTACCTGGTGCTAGGACGATCCCACGACGGAGGACTGTTTGCGTGTAACTTCTCCGGATCTTAAAAGTGAAGAAAGCGAAAACAAACAGATTTTTGTAACAAAATGTTGTTGTTAACAACAGTAGAATGATTCCGGATTGGCAAGCTGGCAGGTAAACTTAATAAGATCAAATTTTGAATAAAATAAACAAAGTTTTAATTAAAATTAAGGTTAAATTATAATATTTTAATTAAAACATAAATTAAATGAACTTTCTTTGATTTCAGAGTGCAAGCATAAAAATAATAAGGCACAAATCGCCAAGCTTACACCCGACTGTACAACAGTCGAAACAAAATAGATTCTCGACTGGTGTTATTTAATATTTTTAAATGTTAATTGAAAAATTGTGCGAGGTAACACTTTACCGTGCCACACTACATAATATTAATTTTCTTATTTGGAATTGACTATAAAAGAAAATTAATCTTTTGGAAATGTCATACTGTAAAAATTAAAAATGTTATTCAATATTGAACTGGTCAATTATTGATTTAATATATGAACTTTTTGAACGAAAGTTGGTTTACAACCATCATAAAAGTAAAAGCGATTTGGGCCTAACGACAGCTACCGATGATAAAAAAAAAGGGTTTGGATCAGGGTAAAACCCAAGTTTTTTTTTATAGAAGCTCTAAATAGGCTTCAAATTCCTCGGCTACTGAAAACTACTAAGTCTTTGAATGAAAGGATTCCCATTATTTACAATAAGCGTTTCTTCAATAAAAGCTGTACAAAAGAGGAGATTTTTCATTTTTTTTTAAAAAATGGTTTAATCTCGACTAACCATGAAGAATAAAGAATTGTTCCAAGATTTTGAAAAAATTCCAAAGTCTCATGTTCAAAATAAAATTCTAGTTTTATACAGCCATGTAATTTAGTTGTCTATAATTAAGGGATTTTGTTCATCTCAAGTATAGCTATAATACAGGTAGAGTTAGTCTGTGACAAACCTCATAATAGCACTTGACTTTAGTATTTTAATTGATTAATTTATTTTAAGTTTAAATTAAATGAACTTAACTTTGAGGTTAAGTTACACTTTCGTCTTATTATGGAACTGTCAAAAACGTGGCTAGCAGAAGTATTTGCTAGTCAATCGCGCATCCTGACGCACGCATCGACGGAACATGGCGTGGACGGCGCTAAGTAGTACGAACGCACAGCTCTATGGCGAGCCGCGTGAATATATCGAACGACTTGATTACATTTGAGTCAGTCAAGCGCCGAGAGCGCACCGAGGTCCACCTCGGGCTGTACCGCTCCGACTAAACAAATAGTTAAGGTTCTGGTCCTTCAGAAATTAACTATTGGTGGGTGCTGGATTTCTGGGACTGGTCCTTCAGTCGAGAGAATACCGGCCCACGAGTCGGAGCGATATAGTAAATTCTGACTCCTCCAGATACCATAGACTTGGTTCTTAAATAATTATAACCTGGAAAACGTTCTGAAGATTTAGCATTGGTCCTTCAATGTGAATCAAGAGAACAAAACATTTTACTTTCGTCTAGTCAGGATCGTCCTGAGATTTGTCACGGTCCATCGTGGAGTCTCAGGCACGATAAAGTTCTGGACATCTACTTCCTAGACGAAGGAATACTGGCTGGAGTAAAGTCACTCCGTGACGAGTTTCTTGATCATCGTTGTAGTCCATCACGAATGGTCAAGAGATTCGAGAGAGAAATTGTTAGAACACTAATGACGTAGGAAAGTGTTCGAAGCAATTTTAAATCTCCCGCGCCGTGTCATGACGTAGATTGTCGCATGGGCTTCCCCTGTGCTACGTCACTGGAGAACAGACTCTATGCTACGTGAATACCCGCGTTCGTTTAACTGTTCTCCAGATAAATTCACCACGCACCTGAAATTACGCGCTCAGATTTAACTATTTTACCGGACTGAAACGCGTAATTAACGTAGCTTGAAATTAATTATTTAATTATTTCGGATAATTCTTATTAAATTAAATATATTAATATTATTGTGTAATCTACATTATTTTTTATTAATTTGTATTTTAGATACCGCTTAAACAGAATTTAACCAGTTTCAGGCAGGGTGAAGGTTTTGAATAATCCAAGGAGGATTTCTGCTTTTTTTATTGTTTTCTTTAAACAAACGCCGGCTCTTCTAGCACCATTGTTTGTTATTTGTATATTACTTATAATATATTTTTTTATTGTTAAATTCCTTTATTATAATTATATTCTGTTAAATTTATTTTACATTATAATACTATTTTTTTTGTACATTTTTTACTCAATATATTATTTTGTTATTTCTTACTAATAGAAATCCTGTTAGTTTTTCTGACTTTACCTAACCCAAAGCGACAGTAGAAATTAAGCAAATAAATTTATGGTCAATAATCTAGTTTTCCAGTATAAGTGAATATAATTTGAGAACCTTATCTCTGGCGAGCAAATTCGGAGCATAGCAAAATTTCACTTCGTTACAAGTCTATCACTCGATTTCATTAAATTAGCATCACCGGCCAACTTATTTTAAAGTCATTTGTGTAAATTCCGGTAAACAAATGATTGTAAAACCGTTTAATTTCTACTTGTAATAAATGATCATATTAATGTTTATAATGAACAAATTGTGTCTATTTTATTTGACAAATTCGCAATCCCGGAACATTTGGTTCTTCGAGCAGGATCGGTGGTGCATTTTGGATTAAATTGCAGTGAAAAGTGCAGTGCAGTGCCTGGAAAAGTGATGAACCTTGCCAAAACTGTCTCTTAACATAAAATATTCTCTACTTAACTACATCATCTGAAAGAGAAAATTTTGCTAAAACATTAAAGTTGTGTCTTGCATTTATTGGATTTATTGTTAATTCTTAATTAACAATTCAATTCTGGATTTTACTTAGATAATAATTAAGAACATTAAAATTATCTACAATTCGACATTTATCATCGTCAACTTCTGTTATTGTTTTCTTTTGATTGACCTCGACATAAGATGTCCTATATACAAATACTTCGGCGATTATCTTCTATACTTGTGTGCCACTAATTCTCTACTCACACTAGTATCACATTTTCGCACCATTAAAGGATGATTGTTTGACACTTATACTACTGTGGGGCCGCCTGACTAATTTAATCATTGGATTTTTTGAGACTCAACTTTTGGACCTTGAACTTTGATGATTGGTTTCTACTTGATCTCATAACCACTACCATTGTATTGGACCTGCAAATGATTGCTACAACACACCTCAGATTCTACAGTCACGATATCAGTTTCAACTCCCTCGTATCGATATACCCAAGTTTTCTGGTGATTATCTAGAGTGGGCTAATTTTAGAGATTTATTTAAATCTATGATCCATGACAATAGTTCATTATCTGACATTAAACGCATTCATTATCTCAAACTTTCTCTTACAGGTGAAGCAGCATCACTACTACAAAATATTCCCCCTACTGCCAATAATTTTGAACGAGCTTGGTCAACTTTGACAGAGAGGTACCAAAACTTAAGAATGTTAGTAAACGTTCAAATTGGTAATCTCTGTAAACTAAAGGAACTGTTTAACCATACCAATGATGCAATTAGTAATCTTACAGCTCTAAACCGAGCAGTAGATCAGTGGGATGATTGGTTAGTCTACATCACTGTTCAAAGATTAGATCCTCAAACTCGACGAGATTGGGAAAACTCTCTAAGGGCATCCACGAATCCACCAGATTTTGAATTATTAAACAATGTTTTATCTACACGCATACGTACTCTAGAAGCCTTTTCTAACTGTTCTAATATACCAAATTCACATGTTCGAACAGCCAATACTCTTAATAAATCTGATAAACCTAATATATCGGTTAAGCCTCATCCTGCCACTAATTCACCTTCAAATGCACAAAGAAAATCACAGCAATGTCCTTGTTGTAAGCAAGATCATTATCTAGGAGCATGTACAGAATTTAAGGGTAAATCCATACAACAAAGGATGGAATTCGTTCGCTCCATTAAACATTGCTTTTAATGTTCCGGACTACATAATATTAAAGGTTGTAAGTCTCAGAGAGTATGTCGCACTTGCTTTCAAAGACATCACTCTCTGCTGCATGCCCCAACTAGGGTAAAATCTTATATACCCCCGTCTGAAGCGGACGGTAACTCGGATACTTCCTCAAATCCAAAACCTGGTCCTTCTAAAAGTACGGTTACAGGACATATATAATTGATACTGCAGTAACCAAACATACCCCTATGCTCTTAGACACTGCTGTGGTTAGGGTTTCATCAGGGGATGGAATGTCCACCTCAGCTAAAGCCTTATTAGATCCGTGTGCAGAATGCAACTTTATTTCGGAGTCTCTCACCCAACGACTCAAATTACCTAGAAAGTCTACCAACTTAAATATCTCGGGGATAGGAGCAACTTCGTCTGTAAATTCGAGAGGTTCTGCAGAACTCATAGTTGCGCCTCGTTATAATAACACTTCTTTTGAACTTCAGACTTGTGCCCTAGTGCTAACAAGATTAACAGAATATCTGCTTTCCAAATGTTCCTTTTCGAATGAATGGCATCGACTTGTCGAAATTGAATTAGCTGACCCCAAATTGGACTCAGGGCAACCTGTTGAGCTGCTACTTGGATATTAGGCCTATGCTGTCATGATACGACCAGGACTTAAAACTGATCCTCACACTACAATTATTGCTCAGCAGTCAGCTCTGGGCGGAATTCTGACAGGCTCTGCTGAAAAAACCTGAAACTCTTCCAGCAGAGTCAAAACAATCTTCCACAGATTCTTCAGCGATTTTGGGAGCAGGAGATCTCTCAGCCCTTCTCATCCTTCATAACAGAGGTGGAGCAGGATTGTGAGAAATTCTTTTCTGATACTCATTCACGCACAGAAGATGGAAGATTTATGGTTCGCCAGCCTTTTAAGGGATATCCTGAATCTTTAGGTGAATTCAAGCTCTATGCACTCTTAAAGGCATGGAGCGTAGGTGTAATCATGATCCTTTATTGTACGATTCATACAATAAGCTTGTTCCTACTTGCCTTACCATGGCGTTTTTAAATATAGTAGTACATCAATCAAGTTACGTGTAGTTGTTAACGGCTCACAACGTTCTTCTACAGGAGTCTCTCTTAATGAACTCCTACACACAGGCCCGAAACTCCAAACTGATATATCAGACATTCTTTTACGATGGCGCACCTTTCGAATCGTTTTCTCGGCAGACAACGAAAAAATTTTCTGCCTAATTCTACTACATCCTGATGACAGAGAGTATCAAAGGATTCTGTAAAGATCATTCTCAACAGATATCCCTCTTACCTACAAGCTCTCAACTATCACCTATGAGTTGACAAGTTTACCATATCTTGCAATTCGTGTTCTCAAACAACATGCTTGTGATGAAGCTAATGGATTTCCAAAGGCAGCATCATCATTGTTAAATCAAATGTATGTAGATGACCTCTTTAACGAGTCTGATGACATTGATGATGCTCTTGAACTGCAAAAGGAATATATTAAACTTCTCATGGCGGGCGCGGACTTCACTCCGCAAATGGACCTCCAATGACTCATCTCTATTGAAACATCTTCCTAAAGAATGGGTTGCTTTCACACAAACGTTGAGTTGGAAATCAGAGGAAGAGCATATTCTCTTAGGGTTACATTGGCGACCCGAATCTGACACATTCATCTTTCACTCCACACTTTCCGAGCTGCCTGAGACTACCACTACATGAACTGTACTTTCGAGTATAGTAAAAGTATATGATCATTTAGGCTGGTTAGCGCCCTTAATAATTGTCTATAAAATCTTTATG
Organism: Ganaspis brasiliensis; assembly: GCA_037103525.1. Lineage (NCBI taxonomy): Eukaryota > Metazoa > Arthropoda > Insecta > Hymenoptera > Figitidae > Ganaspis > Ganaspis brasiliensis. Next base: position 94,606 of record JAZKLR010000562.1, read on the forward strand.
GGAATCTTGTGGGAAAAGGCTATCGATTGGGATTCAGCTCTACCTAAAGATATTCATGTAAAATGGATTGATCTGTACAGTTCGTTAAAAAATGTACATGTCATCCATATTCCTTGTTGGCTCGAGATATCAAATATCATATCATTCTTAGAAATCCACGGCTTTTCGGATTCATCAACACTTGCTTATGCGGCTGCAGTTTACGTTAGGGTTTGTTCTTCTGCTGCTGACATGTCTTGCAAACTTATATGTGCCAAGACGAAGGTAGCTCCAGTTAAACAACTGATTATTCCCAGACTTGAATTTTGTGGAGCTCAACTCTTAGTTCGCTTGACAAGGCATGCTTGTAGCGCTCTCCACCTTAAAAATGTTGCTATTCACTTAAGGAGTGATTGATTGTTGGATTCGAGCCCATCCCTCAGTGTGAAAGACCTTTGTAGCCAATCAGATAAGCTTTAACCAAAAAACTTTACCGACAGCGTCTTGGCATCATATTGAAGGTGTTGAGAATCTCTCTGATTGTGCAACGCGCGGTCTATCACCTGAACAACTAGAGCAACAGAAACTTTGGTGGTTTGGCCCTCCACGCCTTACTGTATTGAACGAGCCTTGGAGTAAGGAATAGCAATTCCCTGAACCAACCGAGTTGCTGGATCAAAAAGTTATTGTACATCAAACGACAATTACAATAGAGGAGAAAGAGGCTTGGGATCTCTTAGATGGACAGAATATGTTGTGTCACAAGCGTTTGCTACATGGAGGAACTCAGTTAACTTTAGCTACACTCAGACAACAGTATTGGATCACCAAAGGTCGCCAGTCTGTTAAGGCTAGAATCTCTAATTGCACGACTTGCTCGCGTTATCGAGCTACTCCTATTGTGCAACGAATGAGAAATATGCCGGCACATCGCGTGCAACCGAATCTAGCCTATATTCTACGGGAGCTGTTCACTTGGAGGCAGTGTCCAATTACTCTACTGCGCAATTTTTAGTAGCATTCAAAAGATTCTCAGGACGTAGAAGTATTTCGTTGACTATGCGCAGTGACTGGGTTACCAATTTTGTTGGCGCGGATTCTTGTTGCGTCAGTTATTTTCTTCTGCTTCTCAATTCTCTAAAGGTGTTGCCGAAACTCTTGCAAATGATGGCACTAATTGGCTGTTCAACCCACCTAGTGCTCCCCATAAAGGATGTATTTAAGAGGCAGCAGTCAAGTTGGTCAAACACCACCTTAAACGTGTCATTGGAAAAGCGACCTTAACATTTGAAGAGCTTTCGACCTTGTTAACTCAGATTGAGGCTTGTCTAAATTCAAGTCCTCTGCAAGCGTTCTCTGATGATCCTAATGATCTTTTGGCCCTGACTCCAAGCCACTTCCTCGTTGGAATGCCCATGCCTACACTTCCCGAACCCTCTCTATTAGATTCTAACATATAGATTACATCGATGGACACTAGTACAAAGAATGCATCAAGACTTTTAGCAGAGATGTTCGAAAGAATATTTTCATTCTTTACAAACTTTACCAAAATGGCAGCGGCTGCAGCCATCAGTTAGGGTTGGTGATCTTGCTGTTTCATAAGAATGAGGCACAACTTTCTTCAAAGAGGCCATTATATAGAGTTGCTGACGTACATCCAGGCGATGATGGTCTGGTCCGTGTCGTCACTCTTAGGGCAGCATCCTCGGTTTATAAACGACCTATTACTAAATTATGTCTATTACCAAATCAAGACAATGCTTATAGACCTTTTGTTGATTAAAACGGGGTCTGAATTAGTGAAATGATGATAATTCCGATATGGAACTACTCAGTCTACAAGGTTTAGTTCCAGCTACTGTAGTTTATTTCGTTTTCTTAATAAAACGAGACGGGCTGAATGCTCGAAATGAAATATTAGTTTTATTTAGCCATGTAATTTAGTTGCCTATAATTAAGGGATTTCGTTTATCTCAAGTATAGCTATAATACAGGTAGAGTTAGTTTATCTGTCGATTTCATTAAATTAGCATCACTACCCAATTTATTTTAAAGTAATTTGTGTAAATTCCGGTATACAAATGATTGTAAAACTGTTTAATTTCTGCTTATAATAAATAATCGTATTATTGTTTATAATGAGCAAATTGTGTGTATTTTATTTGACAAACTCGCAATCCCGGAACATCTCATTTTTTTGGACCACTCTAATGTACATACAACGCATGAAATAACACATATCCTTAAGAATAATATTTTTTTAAGGATTCATTTTTTCTAACTCGTTCGACCAATCCCAGCAATGTAATTTTGATAGGTTTACCTGACAAGTTAAATTTTTTCTGTTTAAAACTTGAATCTTAAAAATATGCCTGAACTTATGTTCATACTTATAAACAGAGAAATTTTAGGCTAAAACCGGAACTGGCCAAAAATCGTGGAAAACCGGAAAGTCTGGTCATGCTAACTATATAGACGTTTGTAAGTATATTACATCAGCAAGCAACCTTTACATCAATGTTTTATGAGAACATAAATATATTTTTTTTTAATCGAAAGGGGCTTTTGTGCAAAGTTTAAATCTGAGTTTTCGACCTCCAGGGTGGTAAATTTTGACACCATTTTAAAAAATTGGGGGTCAATTCTATTTTGCAAACATTTTCCAACTATGACATTTGAGCTAACAGTTATACAGTACAATTTTGAAGAGTATAAAATTCTCTACAATATTGGTTGAATATATTTTTTCGTAAAATCAATATTTTCCATTTTAGATTACAAAATATGACAAATTTAGGGGTTGAAAATTATGTTTTTGCAATTTTTTTTTATATTTGTGCAAAATGTGGAAAATTATTTTAAATAAAGATTAAATTTTTAAAAATATTTACAACTATCGTTGTAGAGTAAAAGAAATTTCGATCTGTTGGACCTTGTCTCAAAATCAAAATAGGAACAGTAAAATTTATAAGATTTAGGAGATCGGGGCAAATTATTATGCCATTTACAATTTTATATAGAAAAACTAAATCAGCATATAAAAACCTCGATTTCAGCTCATCAATTTTGAAGGTAAATCTCAGTCCACCATAATCATGGTTAAATCTATTTATTACCAAGCCCATTTTCCAGTCTGCAGAACGTAAAAATCGATTTTGAATTCGCTCAAGTCTCACAAGGTGAATGTCATGATAAGGGTGCCAAATAACTGAAGCGAAAAGTAACAAGGGTCTAACGATGGACAGAAAGAGACTTTTAATGGCAGTAATATTATTAAACATGGATGCATGTCTGGTGACAAAGCTGAGAGTTCTAAGCGACTTATTTGATACAGTAGATATGTGTTCGTTAAAACCGAAATCAGATTGAAGTATAACTAGGGTTGCCACCTTCTTGAATTTTAAATATAGTATAATTCAACTTTTAAGTCAAAAAAATAAAGTACGCATGAAAAAAATAAAGTACACATGATTTCCTTGACTTATTTTCTTCATACATATATTTTTTAGTTTGAACTAAGTTAAGTAAACATTATTATCGTTCTTAAAAACTTATATTACATCCTGGGCAAAAAATAACATCACTGAGAGAAATAGATGCTACGGGGTACCATCTAGATGGTACCAGATACCATATCTGATCTTAAATATACGGACAAGAATCTAGATGGTACGGGTTAGCATCTGATAGCATCTGGATGGTACGATGTAGCATCTAGATGGTACGGTGTAGCATCTCTGTTGGTAGAGTAAAACATAACCTCTCTGCAACCTCAGATAGTAAAATTCTTACCATCTATTTCTCTCAGTGATTTTACGGGAGTATGCCTTAAGGGGAGATTACAGTGATTTTTTTTCAAAAAATCGAATTTTTTTTTTCATTTTTGGTTAGTATAATTATCTAAAAAGACGGGAAAAATAGTTTGAAGTAAAAAAAACCTCGAAAATTTATATTTTTTATTAATTAACTAACTGTAGTACGTTTATTTTTAATTTACAGTTTTTCTGGTGCACCGCTTGAAAGAGCAGTTTTTAAATTATAAGAAATGTATATTGTTACATAAGAAGAGTAATATGTATATAACTATTAATTTAAATTTTTCTTATTGTGCTTTACTGTTTAAAAATATTGCCGAACTTCAAGTTAAATTTTAATAAATGTGGTCCTTCAAACTTTAAACGCGTTTTTTTCGAAATTGCATATTTTTAACTTGTTTACACTCTTATCTTTATACTGTTCAACAAAATAACTTGAAATTTGGACAGCATGTTCCTTGAATGTGTAGTTTTCGTGTAAACTAGGATTTTCAAGATCCATTAATATTTAAAAAAGTTATTAACAATTTAAGTTACAAAATTATGTATTTTATTTTAGAGAGAACCACTTTCGGCAGCCATTTTATAAGACTTTATTAAAAAAAAAATTAAAAAAATAATGTTTTTAACTACTTTAACAGTTGTATTTTATTGTAAAGAAAATGTATGTAATAAATATTTTTTTTACTATAAAAAAAATCTTTGAAAAAAACCTTAAAATCACTGGAATCTCCCCTTAAGATGTTTTTCTTCTACACATACCCCGTCGTCTTGTGTCTAAAACAGTGTTTTCTCAAGTTGGCAAAGTTATTTAAATTTGTGATTTAAAGTAATTACTTAACGTTATAATATTATTTATTTACCGTACTTATAATAATATTCTAAAATAAATCTACTAATTTTGTGTTTGTATGCAACTTTTTACTGGGGCTCAAAAAATGGTGTCATGTTGTCATGTACCCTAAGATGAATAGACGCCAATACTCAATGTATTTATTTTCGGGTATACACTTTCTTCAATAATTTTTTAAACCACGTACCTAATTGAAATTTTTTATTTTCCGAAATGAAATATGATATTATCGTTAAAGAATTTGATATATCGATATTTTTTGATATCTTATTACTTTGTTACTGTTAAGCTACTAAATTAAAGTTTTTAAAAATGTTATTTCTTGATAAATACAGTAAAATGATTAAAAATTAGTTCAAGAATTGTTACATGGTGATTTATTATATATTTTTCAGTGACTTTTAAGACGATGTCGATCTTGGAGATACTTTTTTTAGATTGAAAATTTTAACAATTAGAAAAAATGCTTTAAAAAATGTTTATGTTATAAATAAAATTCAATACCTAAGGCCATAAGTTACCTTTTCGAACACGTTCTGTGATTGATTAATTCTATTCATCTAGCAAATAAAACAAACTAACGACGAAACATGCAAGTTTTGGAAAATTTTGCAAAGGTTAAAAGAATTTTTGTCGTACATATGAAATATAGTACTTTCAGCGTACTATATAACAGTCATATAAAATATAGTACGTTTACTCGAAATATAGTACAATACTATATTATATAGTACGGGTGGCAACCCTAAGTATAACCCCGAGGTCTTGAACCATATAAACTCTTTCCAAAGCCTCACCGCCCAAGGTATACTTAATAAACAACATTGACAAGGAACGAGTAAACGTTATTACTGAACATTTATTAATGTTCAGCAGCAGCTTGTTGGAAATAGACCAAGAGTATAAACGATCAATGTCAGATTGAAATTTTAAAATATCACTGTGAGATCTTATCACTTTGTAAAATTTTAGATCATCTGCAAATAATAGGAAAAAGCAAAACCTGAACACTAAGTCAATGTCATTAATAAAGAGTACGAATAGTAATGGGCCGAGGTTAAATCCTTAGAGTACTCCAGAGGTAGCATAAAAACACTAGAATAGTCATAGCCAACACGTACTGTTAGAACTCTGTTTGATAAATAACTAATCAGCTAAGCAATCAATTCTAAAGATAAGCTTATAGCCTCCAGCTTTGCCACAAGAATTTCATGGTTCACCTTGTCAAATGCTTTAGAGAAATCTGTATAGGCTGTATCTACTTGGAAACCCTTTTCAATATTATTTATTACAAAATTGAAAAATAGACACAGATTAGTTTCAACAGACCTACCCCTGACAAAGCCATGTTGTTTGTTAAAGATTAAATTTGACGCGTGCAAATATTGTGTATTAAAGTTGAGGCCATAAGCAACCAAAAAAACTTATACTTAAATTTTTTGAACTCAATTCAACACTTTTAACTTAAATTCAAGATAGTTCAAAAACAAAAAATATCATTGCAAAATCTAATTTTACCTAAAATTCCGAGATACAATATTATTAAGAGATTATTACCTATGGTCAAAATGTCAGAGTTTTGAAAGTGTTCTTTAGATGGTATTCACGATTTGTCTAGTAACACGATCTCTGAGAAACAGAGGGGGGTCGGTATGGTACGAAGGGTCGGTATGGTACCACTCTCCCCTATCTATTACAGTATTATATTTTTAAATTTATTTAACACGCCGAATATAAATCTAAACTTGTAGTGTGATATAAATTTGTTATTTATAATTACAAATTAATGTAATATAAAGTATATTTTATATATGCGTTGAGAAATAGTCCCAGTCTTAAAAATAATGGGAGTTAAATGGGAGGAGCTTAGAAACTGTATGGTTGGAAATGGTGAGGCCCATCACAAGTGGTAAGAGTAATCTACAGATATGGTTAAAAATGGTAAGACCTGTCACAAGTGGTGAGACCAGTCACAAGTGGTAAGAGTTGTCAGAACTGGTTAAAACTGCTGACCATTCTTGATTCCTTCTGATTTTATTTTTAGTAGGGCATACTACACATCTAGAATCATTTAAAATGCTAAAATATTCGAGTACTCATACTCCTTATATACAAAGCTATATAAACTAAAAAAATGTCAAGCACTCAAGAAAGCAAGACTTGGTCTCGATACAAACAAAAATATTGAAATATTGAAAATATTGTCTTCAGATTAACCTTGACAAGAGAAAGCTCGCGAAAGATCTCATGTTTCTAACGGCTGTTCAGAGGGTGTTGATATACTGTTTTTCAGTGAACAGAATAGAAAACCGGACCACTCTGTCTGGTACCAGGACAAAACATGTACATCTGGGATTTAAGTGAGCAATCCGAGTCTCAGCGTCAGCGATTTCCTGGAGACCGACAAGGAGTTCGTTTAGATAGAGGTGGCAGGTATACGTAAGTATAGCTGCTACTTCTCTTCGAACGATCGCTTTCAAGATTTCGAGGCCGAATGTAATCTCTTGAAGTAGGAGGACCCTCATAACGGAAGATTTCAATATTAAGTGTCCCGAGTAGGAAGAAACCCGTTTAGACAGGAGGGACACTCTGAAAAGCAAGATGGTGGCCAGAAATAACCTGGTCGTAGCGATAGCGAACCGGCTCCAGGAGTTTACATTTCGGGGACGCAAATGGAGATCAATTTTGGATTTCATAATTGCCTCGCCTAGTTTGTCACGGAAGATCAGGGACTGGGAGGTGCTCGAAGAAATAACCTTGAGCGATCACCAGTATATTGAGTTCGGTATTTCGATGGAAGAGCTTATGAGTGTCAAAAGACCGGTAGTCTTATTAAGAACCTTTTACAAAACATCAGTAAGCTCGAGCGAGATAGGGCAAGAAAGTACATGAAAGAAGCCAAGCTGATCTCCGAACTTGGCTGGGTAAGGGAACCGAAAACGGTTGAAAGGAGGGTGCGTGTCGCGAGGCGTGAGGTGATTGCAGTTTGCAACCACTCCATGCCCCGACGTAGACGCGATTTCTCCAGAAAATATACTGGAAATATGTTTCCTGAAATTAACGGGATTTTTAGGTACAAAAATGAATCATTTTGATTAAATCTCCATTTGTCACCTAATGAAATAAATGAATTAGATAACAATACAGTAAATTTGACTGATTATCTTATGATAAATGGCGCGTTATTAGTATCAAACCCAAGAGACCAAGCAAATCTGTTAGCAAATTTTTTTGCTAATATCAATAATGCGGAGAGCGTTTCGAGTAGTCAGAGCTTGGTAAATGTCATAGATAAAGTCTCGAATGAAATTATAGCAGAACAAACCATGTGAGGGAACTTATCCCCGCCATTGGTAAGTTTTAATGACTAAAATAGAGCAACAAATCTTAAATTTATAACAGACGAAAGCTATTTTTGTGCACATTATACCATAAAGTTAATTTTAAGTAAATTATACAAATAATAAATCAATTGGTTATGATAGAATAGCGAACCTGGCTGTCCGAAATTTACCCGATGCATTGATAGATGACATTGTGATAATATTTAATAATGCAATATATGTAGGCTATTTTCCAAGCAAATAGAAAACTTGCAAAAGTGATACCTCTTTTGAACAAGGATAAAAATCCTGATGTAGTGGGCAGCTTTCTTCCTACAAGTTTATTGCCAAATTTGGGAAAGCTATTTGATCTCTTATAAAGCACTTAGGCGACAATCAGGTTATTCTCTTCGAACAGTTCGGTTTCAGGCAAAAAAATTCCACGATTTACACAGTCACAAAGTTCACTTCTGATATAGCAAAATCCTTAAGTAAAAATAATTTCGTAGCAGCAATACTCATTGACTTTTAGAAGGTATTTGACTCCGTCTGACTAAGGGGACTTTTGTTCAGGATGATAAAAAAATAGTTGCGAATGCATTTAATTAGCGTCATATGGAGTATACTTCACAATAGAAGACTGTATGTATTTCTCAGTGAGGGTGCGAAAAGTGGGGAGTATCAGCTGAGATACGGACTGCAACAGGGAGCGGTAAACTCGTCCATTCTCTTTAACTTGTACACGTGTGAGCTGCTAAGATTATACGGTCTGAACAGCGTCGACGACATAGGATTCGCGGATGATCTTGGGTCAAAATTTCTCAAAAAAATCAATGTTGGTTTCGGGTCTTTCGATTTCTATAAAACTTGGTAAAAATGTAGTATTATATGACAGAAGTTTTGCCCAAAAATATTTTTTGAAAATTTTCAGAATTGTGGTTTTTACAGGGTCTCAAAATTTTAAGTACCGTTTTTTTCAAAAACGAATATCTTTGTAGCGTTTATAAATTTTGTTCATAGTTATGGTGTTTATTAATAATACACCAACACTTTGAACGTAATATAAGACGAAAATTTTTTTTCAAAATTTGCTCCGAAAAAAATCAAAAAAATTTTTGATTTTATTTTTTTGATCAAAAGCACCCCTACGATTTATATTTAATAACGATATTTCGTTTCCTTATTTTTTCCTGAGTTGATTAAAAAAAAAAAGTTCTGGAGACTTTAAAAATAACCGAGATATTGGACTTTTTGTGACGCGGCCTGCGCTCTCTGAATTCAGGCAAGCTTAACGCCGCGCCGGGACACGGACGCATTTTTTCAATCATTTTCATCGTTAATTATTTTTATTATTAAACATGTAAAAGGTTTTCAGAATAACATTTTCCTACGTACTTTTTATCGCTCTTTCATAATCTGTCATCAAAATGGCAAAAAAATAAAATTCCAAAAAGCTATGACCACTTTTTTGGAAAAAAATGCAAATTTTTGACAATTTTGATTCAAAATGATTTTTTTTCTACGTAACCAGTGATCAGAAAATTTCTGCACCTAAAAATATCGCGTCCACAATATCCAAGCTTCAAAAGGATGGACCATACATATAAAAATATCAAGATGGCGGATCCAAAATGGCAACGACAGAATTTTTTTCAAAAAATTGACACCCAGTGGACACTTCTCTTAATTCTCTCTTTATCTGTATGAAAATAAGTACCTAAATGTTTTTTGAGTCTCTGATTGCGAATCTAAAGTCGGATTTCAAAAATTCAAATTGTCGGATCCAATATGGCGGTCGATATTTTTGAAATTGATGAAATTTATTTGAAACATGCTACCCGTGATTTTTTGAGGTCGCTGATTACGAATCTGAAGTTAGATTTAAAAAATTCAACATTATGAGTGTTGTCAAAGAGAGTACAAGTTTATGAAATAGATGGACATATTATAATTACTGTTGGGAATGACGTTACGCCTCAGTGCTAATGCTGAATAGATCATAAATAAATATTATAGCCAGAAGAACAAATCAATGCAGTTGCGTAAGAAATTGCAACCCACAGATACTGCAAAAAAATTGTAACCGTTGTCAAAGAAAGTATTAGTATATGATATGCAATTATGCATAGACATATTATGATTACTTTGTTGTCAAGAAAATGTAAATAAATATGTAATGTTGTCAAATAAAAATGAACTTTGTGCAATTAGATCGGAAATTATATTGAAATGCTGTTTTTAATGAAGTAACAAGTAGCAGGTTTAAAAAAATCCGGTCAATTTAAAAATTTAGGTACTCATTTTCATACAGATAAAAAAAAAATTAAAAGAAGTATCCACTGGGTGTCAATTTTTTGAAAAAAATTCTGTCGTCGGCATTTTGGATCCGCCATCTTGATATTTTTTAATGTATGGTCCATCCTTTTGAAGCTTGGATATTGTGGACGCGATATTTTTTGGTGCAGAAATTTTCTGATCACTGGTTACGTAGAAAAAAAATCATTTTGAATCAAAATTGTCAAAAATTTGCATTTTTTTCCAAAAAAGTGGTCATAGCTTTTTGGAATTTTATTTTTTTGCAATTTTGATGACAGATTATGAAAGAGCGATAAAAAGTACGTAAGAAAATGTTATTCTGAAAACCTTTTACATGCTTAATAATAAAAATAATTAACGATAAAAATGGTTAAAAAAATGCATCTGTGTCCCGGCGTTAAGCTTGCCAGAACATTTTTTTTTTAATCAACTCAGGAAAAAATAAGGAAACGAAATATCGTTATTAAAAAGAAATCGTAGGGATGCTTTTGATCAGAACAATGAAATCAAAAATTTTTTTGACTTTTTTCAAGTCAAATTTTGAAAAAAAATTTTGGTCTTATATTACGTTCAAAGTGATGGTGTATTATTAATAAACACCATAAATATTAACAAAATTTATTAAAAATCCACAAAGATATTTGTTTTTGATAAAAACGGTACTTAAAATTTTGACACCCTGTAAAAACCACAATTTTGAAAATTTTCAAAAAATATTTTTGGGCAACACTTCTGTCATATAATACTACATTTTCACCAAGTTTCATAGAAATCGAAAGACCCGAAACCAACATTGATTTTTTTGAGAAATTTTGACCCTCTTGTTATCTATAAATTGAGTAAGTGTCTGTGTAAGGCTTAGGTTGGGCTATTTTATATTTTATTAAAACTTCTCTTAATCAAATAAACGAGATGGAAAAATTTGAAAATTTTATTATCTAAGAAGAAAATGATTTAACAAGTTCACATTGCCAAATTCATTAAATGTGTATTTATGAAGTTATGAACCAAAACCAGCCTTCATGTTAATAATTAATTTACAATGTGTCCAGTAATCTAACAACCAGCTCAAAAATTTGTATTTAGTAAGCCAAGGAACTTTAAGATAGTGAAACACATTGATTTTATCTTGTCAATCGTATTGTTTTAACTATTTTGAATTTCAAGTGACTAACTCCAAAATCCAATTTAGTAAACCAAAAACAACGTTGATAATGAATCACATTTAAATCAAATACTTTTTTACTTTTATGTAGTAGCAATTCTGTGTCGGCCATATTGGATTTGTTAAATACAACTTCAAAATCGTATTAAGTGATCAAAAAATCTCTCAGATACTGAAGGCTATTGTTTTTAACTTTTTAAATTATATGCGTCTATATTGGATCCACAATTTTGTATTTTGAGAAATAAATTTTAGAATTGTATTTAAAAGCATAATAACACAATACAGTTACCTCAAAAGTGGTTTATTGTTAGTTTAAAAACAGGTTTGTAGATCCAAAATACAGTTTTATTAATTTTTAAAAAATAAAATGAAAGACTAAACATTACCCTTTCAGATCCAAACTCAAAAAACTGTGTATCTTATGCCCCAAGCAATAGGGAGCAATTTTTGCATTGTAACCTACTCGAATTTTGAACAATGGCTTTCATTGATTTATTTCATAGATAGTCAACCTTGCAAAAGGATAATTTCTACGTATTAAATAAAAGTATAAAAGCTTTATGAGACGCTGATCACGAATTTAATGTACGATGCGCAATTTGATAGTTGTCGGCTGTCAACATAACTGCCAACTGAATAAAAAAGTGAGTTGTTCGAATCCAAATGTCAGAAAAAAGGTTTTATTGGTCACTCATCGCAAATTTGATTACCAGTTTTTAATTTGACAGTTGACAGCTGTCAACATGACTGTCAACTTAACACAAAAATTAGATGTTGTAATGAAAATGCCAGTAAAAAGGTTTTTGGTGTCACTGATCACAAATTTGATACCCAATTTTCAGTTTGACTGTTGACAGCTGTCAACATAACTGTCAGCTTAATTAAAAAGTGACTAGTTGTAATAAAAAAGACAGTAAAAATGTTTTTGGGGTAACGGATCACAAATTTAATGTCCAATTTGCAGTTTGACTGTTGGCAACTGTCAACATAACTGTCAGCTTAATTAAAAAGTGCTTTGTTGTAATAAAAATGACAGTAAAAAGGTTTTTGAGGTATTATGATAAGAAATTTGACATCCAGTTAGCAATTGGCATTTTACAACTAAACTATCAGGTTTGCTAAATAGTAAAGTTTTTTGTGTGTCCACTAATCATAAATTTGTTGTCGTTTTCAAAATTCGGCTATTGACATCTATCAATTTAACAGTCAACTGTGCTAAATAAAGATTTTGTTTTATTAAAAATAATGACGAAGTTTCACAATCTTAATTAGAGTGTATTTATCTAAATAGTAATCCGTTTTATATAGACCTTCAGGACCTTTAGGACTTTACTGGCATTTGGACATCAAATTTTTGATCAGTTACCCCAAAAACATTTTTAATGTCTTTTTTATTACAACAAAGGACTTCTTAACTCAGTTGACAGTTATAATGACAACTGACAACAGTCAAACTGAAAAGTGGATACCCCAAAAGCATTTTTAATGTCTTTTTTATTACAACAAAGGACTTCTTAATTCAGTTGACAGGTATAATGACAACTGACAACAGTCAAACTGAAAAGTGGATATCAAATTTGTGATCAGTGAACCCGAAAACTTTTTTACTGTCATTTTCATTACAACATCTAACTTTTTTCTTAAGTTGACAGTCATGTTCACAGCTGCCAATAGTCAAACTGAAAAGTGGTAATCAAATTTGCGATAAGTGAGAATAAAACGTTTTTTCTGACATTTGGATTAAAATAACTCACTTTTTTATTCAGTTGACTGTTATGTTGACAGCTGACAACTGTCAAATTGCACATCGTACATTAAATTCGTGATCAGCGTCTCATAAATCTTTTATATACTTTTATTTTATACGTAGAAATTACCCTTTTTCAAGGTTAAATACCTATGAGATAAATCAATAAAAGCCATTGTTCAAAATTCGAGAATGTAACAATGCAAAAATTGCCCCTATTGCTTGGGGCATAAGATACACAGTTTATTGACTTTGAATCTTAAAGGGTAAGGTTTAAGCTTTCATTTTATCGTAGGTAGGCTGTTTTATAATTTTTCTTTCTTACAGGTGGTCAAAAAGTGCAAAAAAAACTCGATTTTTGGCTACTTTTAACCTAATTTGTTCAAAGTTAGAGCCAATCTGGCATTTTCAAGGTCAGATTCGGATTCTACAGAATAAATCCTATAAAAATCGTCTATAATATTTTAGTCAACAAGAAACTGTTGAAATTTTGTTGGCCTGTGTTATGAATAAATAATCCAACTTATAAAAAGGAGTATACATTATTTATTTAAGATTACAATGGAACCCCCAAATAACCCCAATAAACCCCTATTCTTGACACCTCAGAATCGATTTTTGAGAATCGATTCTTGTATTTTAAAAGTCGATTCCGGAATCGATTTTTGAGAATCGATTCTTTTTTGAGAATCGATCCTAAAGTTAAGACATACATTTTTTTTAAAAACTCCCCGATAGTCACAAATTTTGTTTTGATAAAACTATTTTAACATTCTGTTGTTATAAAAAAATGTTTTAAATACTTTTTTAGCTAAAAAATAATAACTACTGGATCATTAACGGAACATTTTAAATATTTTGACTTCGACTTTGTTGATTCTGACTTATAATCAAATTCTACATAGAGAATCGGAATCGATTCCATTGGCAGATAGAATCGTAAGAATCGAGAACCGATTCTCTAAGCAACTTGCACATCCCTAATACAAAAATATAAAGGTTAGATTTTAAATCTAACTGTTCAATTGGTTATTTTCCTGACTTTTGTTCAAGTTTTTCATTTAACATTAAACTTATCAGCCTCAATTAGTTTGGACATAACAAAAATTATTTGCGTAAATAAATATAAAAATTATTATTAAAGCTTACAGTAATAGATCATGATGATTGATTAAAAATTTAATAAGTAATACTTGCCAACAAGGGCTAAAATTACGGTGAGAAGGGATGCAGCTGGGAAAGATACTGTTACATTAAACTCCAACATCTGCAGAAGATCTACTGCAAATTAAAAAGTTATTAATTATTTAAAAATATTTGTTTAATACAAAGTTTGTTATTACCTAATTCGTTCACCTCAACTTGAATTACCAAATTTCAGCAAAAAATTAGATATATCTATGTATTTATTTGTGTCAATTTGGTACAGTTGTACCAAATGGTGGCAATTGTAACAAACAGTTACACATATTCCAATTGAGTTGAACGCATTCCATAATAATACATAGAATATTTAAAAAATACTTTTTCAAAAGATGATAAATTCATTTTCCAAAAAAGTAGACATAATCACAAATTTAACACATTAAGATCCTTACAAATAGATCTGTCACTGTTAAATTAAAAAAAAATGATTAACAAAGAATTTTCAAATTAAAAAAAATTGAAATTAACCAAAACGATCTAAAATTTTAATTTCTTTTCCTATAAAGAATTACAAAAACCTTTAATAATTCCCTATTTATTATAAACTTTAATAAAAAATAAATCGCCTTAAGTTCAAAAAACATTTTTATGTAAATAATTTTGTATGGTTATTCTACTTTATAATCAACTTTAGGGGTTAGGTGAGAAACTGCATTTGTGACGATTTATGGTGAAAGGAACCTTACGCTACAAGAACATTAGGCTCACTTTTCGTGCACTGCGCAACGGAATACGGAGCCTTATGTTATTGTCGTGTAAGGTCCCTTTCACCAGAAATCGTCACATTTGTTTAATTTTCTCGAAATAACAAAATGTGGATTTATCAACTTTTGGAGAAGTGCTCCTCATTTGTATTAGGCAAGTACGCAGAACAAAATTCCTAAGATTTTTTTATCAGAAAGTGTCTAGGTTTTTTATTACAAGAGAAACTGACCCTGAACTAGAGAAGAAAATACTAATATTTTGAAAACAAATTATTTATGTTATTTAAAATTGTTTATTAATAAACAGAGATAATAATGATTTAAAGATAAAGAAGCTGCTTTTTCTCGCGTCGCGTCAAATACAACTATAAATGGATTGGTTCGTATTTTGCTTTAAAAGAACAATTTAAATTTTATATATATTTTTATAATAAAAAACATATGATTAAAAGTTGTTAAAAACCAATAAACCCGGTAAGAAGGTGTAAATTGAATCAAATAAAAGCATTTTTATCCAATTAAATGTCGTTTTTGTCGACTGACAAGTACCAAAGAGGGTTCCAGTTTCAATTAACTAAGTTATTTTTAAATCGCAATAATGAAGAAAAACAGAGGAAAATAACCAAACCTCATTAATCATATACTGTTTATCTCAAAGAATTTGAATTTTGTAACGAAGTGTTTCGTTACTTAAGAGTTTAAGTATTATTAGTATTATTTTGAATAGGTTAAATAAGGGAAAATTATTAGTTAAATATCTGCGCCTGGGTTCGACTTTTCTTGAGACGAGCCTGACTGACGTTTTTCCGCTAATAAGTAATTTCCCTCGTAAATTTTGGTTGATTTCTTGGACGTTGAATATACTGAATTCAGCAGTCACCTCTCCCCTTTTCCATCTGCGCCAGACGTCAGTTTTCTGGTTTCAGGTTTAAATCCACGAGCAGCGTGACAACCAATCCTAGACGAAGGACGGACAAGAGGGCGGAAGGTGAATAGGAAGTCGAAGGAGAGGAACTAATTTTCGGCGGGCAACGCAGAGCGGGACGAGAGGGAAGTCGACACGTGCTTCTTCACTTGTTAATCGAGCGTGTTACGCGGAAGACGTATAAAATTGTCGCGAGTTATTTCGTATGTGATTGGTTGAGTGTGAGCGTTGTGCAAATCCTTTGTAAAATTAACTGTTAATTCAGGACGAAAGTGAGCAAAGGAGATTGGATTAATTAAAGATTAATTACTTTTAGTGCGAAACGTGAGTTCTTATTTTGAGTGGGTGTTGGAGAACCCCTTTCCATTTTTCCTCTCCAGAAGGAATTGCAGAGAATCGTCTGGGAGCCCAGGCTGTTCAGAGGATCTCATCAAGGGTTGCTTGAGAAGTCAAGTCGTCGTTGGTGAATCGTATGTCAGGTTTTCTGTCTGGTGTCAAATTTGTGTGAATCGTCGCATCTTCGTGGCCATGGAGGGTGGAATTCCCGTGGAATCTCCCCTGAGGTTTCGAAATTGGTTTGTGTCGTTGTCAAGTGTCGTTCGTCCGAGTAAATATTTCGGTAATATTGTGATTTGGCCACTTATTGGACTTTTAAAGTAAATTTTAAAAGTTAATAATAATTACTTTATTACAAATGGCGCCCAAAACGTAGGGCTGTTTCGCGAGAAAATATCGACAAAGTGCGCGGAAATTCCAAAGTGCGCCTAAAACCAAAGGGTTCCGTTCCTCTCTGTCTTCCTTATTATATATATAACCTATTTTCCTATTAAATTCCTATTTCCTCTTTATTTTCCATCCAATCTACATGTCAAATTACACTTTGTAACCGTTCTCTCTCTAACACACGCAACTCATCGTGACAATGCGTGCGAGAGAGAAAGGTTACGTGTAACAGACTGCTGACTTACCACAATGGCGGCTTTCCAATCTCGACTCGCAAGCCTTACGCTTTCAGCTTGCGAGACCCCCGCAAAGCCCGTTTAAATTTGTATCCGCGCCAGATGCAACCATGCACCCGAGCCTCCCTCGGAGCTGAGATCTCCCGGTGTGGTGTTGGCCGGCTAGCCCTCGAGCACCACGAATATCTCCCGGCGTGAGTTACCTCGTATACGAGAGAGAGAGAAAGAGATAATCGAACATAATTCGAAAACGTAAAACACTCACGCTTTATTTCGGGTGAACACAGTAAAACACATCGAGTTAATTCAATTAATCTTGAATGAAAATATTACTACTAGCGAAAACACGATTCACAAGAATCAAATAAAAAGAAAATAACACTGTGCACCTTGGCTCAGCACAGCCGCGACCGCGCACAATGCTGTTCTTCGAGCCCCCGTTTTCGAATTTTAAGAAAGGACTAACCTTCGAGCATTAGAAGGACTTCTTGTGCTCCAGACATCCTTCTTTACTTAGTTTGAGTTGCGATAACTCCACAGAGTCGGCCTCGAAAAATTGCACAATAACCGGCACTATTCACTTGGCGACTTCTCAGTACACACTGAGCTCTCCAGGGCCTGGCGCACGCAACGTTGGTTCATGCGCTTGCCGCTTGGTGGCCCTGGTTTGCTGTTTAGTCCCGTCCGCTGCTGACCCCAAGTGGTCACTTTCGGGACTAACTGTTATTTTGCCGTCTGCTTGGCCAGATGTCAACAAGGTTCGATCAGCTGACCAACGATCGCGACATCGACCGTCCGGATCCTCTGCATCGACCTCTTCGTCGTGGTTCGAGTGTCGGGTAGTGTAGTGTTTGTATCGATCGGCTCGCGGACTGTGCTTCGCGTCGGTAATTTACAAGTACTAGTGAAAGTAACTACTATTTTTACATCGTGTTTTCGAGAAACAAAACAAACGATTTTACAAAATATCAAGAATCAATTAATTTACATAAGATCACGTCGGCAAACAATAGTAATTTGTGTTGAGTGCGTACTGAGAGTGTTTCGCGGTTTTAATTCTTTTTACTTTCCGTATGCCCGGCGATCAGGTGTGGTTAGCTTCGGCGAAATCCCGGAGGTTTGTTTCCCAACGTGTGTTTTCTTAAAAACCACGTTACAACTCCCCCGGACCTAGCCGAAGCCTACCCGCTCTTGTTTATTCGCGTGACTCTAACCCCGGTCTCCTCTCTCATCCGAATCGAAGGCTACTTATTGCACTCTGCTCTCTCTGACAAGCAGACGAGTTCTACCACATCATTGCACCGTCGCTTATCTCACAAGGCTTTGGACTCGCTAGCCTGGCTCTGGCTTAACCCTAGTTTACTCTTACCCCAGACCGTCCTGTCCACTTACTTCTTTGTCACATCTTTGTAAATTTTCCCTGACCCCTGAAACTCTACTTGAGTTCTGCGCTCACCTAGGAAGGTCCTTGGAACTAAAACTTGACATTTGACTACACTAGGTAGTCTCTGGAGCTAATCAACCCCCCTGTTTCTCAGTAGCTAATGGGTGGGTTTAATGATTTTAACTCGACATGTACCTCAAAAAAATATATAAATATTTGGTTTATTGTACACTCCCCGCACACTCACGTGTCAGTGAGAGGGATGACCTGATAAGAGAATACAAATTCTCGGATAACTACAATCCCAAAAAAAAACTTTGTGTTCCCCCTGCACTCTCGTGTCTGTGAGGGGGCTGCCTCAAACTCTTAGCTGGTTTGTAGGGCTTATCTAAATAACTATGGCACGATCACTTTAAAAAAAATGCCTCCTTACGAGGGATTACACTTAACCAAGGTCATTTTTACTTCTGCCTGGTTCTGTCGTTTCCTTGACGGGGGTGACTGGTGGATGGGATATCTAAGCTTTCATCTTCTTCACCCTCTTCCCCCTCCCTAGGTTCTTGGTCACGGTACGGAATTAGAAGCTTGACCGGGAACCTACCTAATCGTCGCCCTTCTGCTGTTCCCAATTCGTAAACTGAGGGTCCAACTACTTTGATTACAAAAGTACGGCCCCTGATTCTTGCACCCAAAACAACATGTGATGCCTTTTCTACCCGAGGACGTGACTTGGCCTTTCCGCATGACTTTATCTCCGACCTGGAAAACCGTGTGACGTCGACGTCGATCGTAGTAGCTCTTCTGTTTGTCGAACGCGTTTTCGTGGTTCAAGGTCACGAGATCTTGTAATTCCCTAAGTTTTAACATTCTTTCCTACCATTCGGTTGGATCTGCCGGAACTGGATCGACAGGCTCTTCGACTTCTCTGCGCAAACTATTGCATGGGCGTGGCTCTCTAGCGAGATTCAAGTAAGCCGGACTAACCCCTGTCGTACTATGTACCGCTGTGTTATAGGCAAATCTGAAATCTCTTAAATAGACGTCCCAACGCCTGTGCTCTTTCTCTACGTACGCCGAGATCATTGTCTTGAGCACTCTGTTTACTCGCTCTACTGGGTCTGCTTGTGCGTGATACACCGGAGTAAATGAGTGTCGGATACCATACGCTTCCGTAAGTCCTTCGAATGCTTGGTTTAGGTATTCGGTTCCGTTGTCCGACACCAGCACTTCCGGTGCGCCCCAGCGAAACAGTATTAGATCTTCGAAGGCCTTTATGATCGTTTCAGCATTGGCTTTCTTCATGGGCGTTAAGTCGATCCATTTCGTAAAAATGTCTTTAAACACCACACAATACTCGTAGCCCAAAGCTGTCTTAGGCAACGGGCCCATTACATCGGTCGCGACGACTTGCCAGGGCTGCTGCACAACTCGCCTTCCCATCAAACCAGCTGCCGGTCGTTGGTGCTCTTGAAAGACATCTGGTCTTCTTTCAGTAGAGACCACCAACTTCCACGCATCTAGGTCCTCCATTACTGAGTCAATTAGCGGATTCGGCGAATAGCGATAAAGCATGCCGTCGGAGACTTTCCAGCCATGAAACTTTCTGGGGGTTTCCAATACTTCTTGTCTGCGTCGGCTGTACCAATCATCTTCCACAGGGTCCAAGGCAGCTATTGGGATGGCCATTTCCTCCTCATACATCCGTGACAGGGCATACGGAACTAGATGTTCGGAACCTTTCCGGTGGATGACTTCGAAGTCATACTCGAGGAGGTCTAGGGCCCAACTGGCCAGTCGACCGGTAAGATTGTGAAGATTGTGTAACCACCGCAGCGAACTGTGGTCAGTGATGACCGTAAAGTGGAAACCCTCCAAGTAATGGCGCAATTTTCGCACAGCCCATATTACCGCTAGGCATTTTTTCTCGGTAACGGAATACTTCCGTTCGGCTTCTGTCATCGTCCTACTCGCGTAAGCAATTACTTTGTTTCGTCCGTCTTGCTTCTGAGTAGGAACCGCTCCGACGCCGAAGTCACTCGCGTCCGTGTGAAGATCGAACGGAATTTCGAAATCGGGATAAGTTAGAATCGGCGATGTCGTGACTAACTTTTTCAATTGCTCAAACGCATCTTGCTGGGGGTTTTCCCATTTCCAGGCAACGTTTGTTCTGAGCAACGCATTGAGAGGTTCGGCTACCGTTGCAAGCTGTGGTATAAAGTGACGATACCACGAGATCATGCCTAGGAACCTTCTCAACTGTTTGATCGTGGTCGGGGCCGGATATGACTTCAAGGGCTCAATTTTCTCGGGGTCAACTTTGAGTCCTTCTTCGTTCACGAGAAATCCTAGGTAACGAACGGTTTTTCGGCCGAATTCGCATTTCTTTGGATTTATTGTCAATCCTGCGCCTCGCAATCTTTCTGCGACACGGGCTATCCACTTTTTATGCCCCTGGAACGTCTCGTTTACGATTACGATATCGTCAAGATACGCGTAAACGTTCGGCTCCATCTCGGGACCTATTAAAGAGTCAACGAGTCGCTGAAACGTGGCTGGTGCCCCAGACAGTCCAAAGGGCATCCGGTTAAACTGAAATAAGCCCATCCCTGGGACTGTGAAAGCCGTATACTCCTTGCTGTCTTCTGCCATGGGGATCTGGTGATAGCCCCATTTTAAGTCAAGCGTCGTTATATATTTTGCGGCTTTCAGTTTTTCGAGGATCATGTCCATCTTGGGGAGGGGGTAAGCGTCCTTTTTGGCCACTTTGTTCAGCTTCCGGTAGTCTACGCAGAATCGGTAAGTCGCGTCGGACTTCCGGACCATAACTACCGGACTGGACCATCCGCTTTTGGACGGCTCTATTATCCCCTTCGCCAACAGTCGTGCTGTCTCCTCCTGCATTGCGGCCAGGACCTTAGGCGACCCCCAATAGTATCTTTGCTTTATCGGCGGGTATCCTTGGACGTCAATGCTGTGGACAATTCGATCCGTGGCCGGAAGTGATGGTGGGGGTGGCTTAATTACACGCGACACGAGTTCATCGAGTTCAGCTCGTTCGTCCTCTGTAATTTGTTTAAGCCCGCAGAGGAAATTCGAGTTTAGCGGCTCTCCGCTGTTTTCCTTGACCTCTGTTTCCACCCCTGTTTCGGTATAACGGTGGACCACCTCTGGGTAATCCGACATATACCAGATCCTATTCCGGCCATCGTGTACTATCCCGAACGTATGGATGAAGTCTATTCCGAAGAATACCTGCTCTCCCATTCCTGGGACGATGTAGACTCTCATCATACGGGATACACGATCTATCTCGATGGAAAGTAAACAACTACCTTGCACTGAGCGTATGGTACCATCGGCGGTTACGACCGATTTCACCTGAGTCTTCTGTATCGTTGCTTGGTACCGCTCAGCTATCGCTAGGCCTATATCTCCCATGACAGTTAGTGAGGCGCCACCATCGATCAAGGCTTGGACATCTGAGGTATTACCGATCCGTGCAGTCGTGAAGACTCGCATTGTAAAACCGTCGTCCTCGTCCGGTGGTTTCAGGACCCTTAATCGTAATGGCGTCTCTTCTTCTGGAGTAACGCTCACTTCTGGCGCACCACTTGATCGCAGGATTGCCAGAATAACCTGGTTCGTTTTCCAGGGGTCCTCCCCGTCTTTGCTCTCGATCCTGTCATTGATCACAATCGTATCTTTGGCTCCTCTTTGCTTCTGAGCCCTAGTTTGATATGACGTAGATGGTTGAGCAACCTCGGTTTGGGGAGAAATGTTGTCCCTAATGGTGTCTGGGTCTGTCCGGTTCTTTACCCTTTCCTCAACTACTGCTCGAGTTGCACACGGGTCCTGTACTCGAGCGTCTTCTAGCAGTCCCACTAGCCCTCGTAGAGTCTCTCGACTCGTGTCTTGGATAGCTGGACTCGCTTGGGCCACGTTTGAGGAATTTGGGTCTGGTTCCTAGGGAAGAGATGCGACCCTTACTTCTTTCCCCGCCCCCTGTTTCCCGGACACGGATTACACTCTTTAGTTGATACGCCATCTTTACCGCATCACATGCAGTAGTCTTTGCGGCGTGGCTTCGGACAACCTCGCCGGTAGTGTCCTTCAGCTTTACAGTTGAAGCGCACTACTTCCGGACCTTCGTTAGAGCCTGAGGTCGATGCTTCCGGTTCCTCTTTGGGACTCTCGGGCTTCTTTTTAGGTGGGGGTCCTTTCTTTTGTCTCGCTTTGTTACCCCCCGACCCTGTCGGACCCTGAGATTTGGGCAGGTTCGATGCGCCTACTGCCGCTAGGACGGACTCAATTATCTTCGTCAACTCTTCGGATTTAAGTCCTCCGGTCCCTTTCTCTGTTTTTTCTGACACCGCTGCTATCGTCGGAGCCTTTTTGACAGGTGGTGTCTTCCCCCTATACGCGAAGTCTGGAATCAACGACTTTTCGGGGGGTGGCGGCGCTGCGTGTTCGTGTAATGTTTCCGAGACCCTTTCGTACTGGTCAGTCAGTACAGCTAGTCCATTGTAGTCTGAAAAGCTGTACCTAGGGATCGCTCTTCGAAACTCTGGTCTGAGGTTCTCATAGATACGGTTGAGTTGTTTCTCCATAGGCATATGCACCGTTGACAACTGAAACAACCCGTACATGCAGGTCAGGAAGTCCGCCACAGGTTCTTCGGCTCCCTGTTTCCTGCGCAGTATCTCATCCTCCAGCTTTTCTTGGAACAACGCATTTCCGAATCTGTTCCGGGAATGCCCTTTGAGTTGGTTCCAACTAGACCATCGATCCCCATTCTGACGGAACCAGTGATACGCCATTCCGTCTAGGAGAAAGGGAAAAGCGAGAAGTAGCTCTTCGTCAGAGAGGTAGGCTCCTGCCTTACCTTCCTCTACTCTCCATAGAAACTGTTCTATGTTCTCGCCCCTTTCTCCTCTGAACTTGATGTTCCACCCGCTTACGACCTTTGCAACGTCTCGACGTTGACCTTGGGGTCTGTAGGGCATTTGCCCCCCACTCGGTTCCGCTATCTGATTGGTCGCACGGTATGAACTCTGGTAAGGAGTTCTTTGGTTCCATGGTGGTCCGGCTGTCGGGACAGCATATCCCTCCTGCGGGTATCCTGGACCACCGTGGGACTCATTCAATTGTTGGTATCGTCCGAAATTATCATACCCAGCCTGTTGTGGATTTGAGCCTTCAGCCTATCTCGGGTCTGGCTCGAAGTACTTTTGCCCACTGCTTAGGGAAAAACTTGCCTCAGCTCTATGCCTCGATGGCCCTAGTGACGACGCCATGCCCGAGAACTGTTCCGGTATCCCCCCCCTATTTTTGGTATCCCCTCTCCAACTGTCGCTTGCCCCCCCTGTCGGGTTGACCGGCGGAAACATATCAGATTGGTAATTTCGACCAACTCCAGAGTCTCTCCAACTAAACGGGTTGGTTGGATACCCTAGTTGTGAGTGTGTCGTTGTCGGTAAAGTTGGTTTTGTCCATGTATCATTTTGTGCCTGAGTGTACACGTTTGGTCCCCATTGTGCATTCCTCGGCTCCCCCGGGTGTCTCTGCTCTCGCCTGTGGCTCTCTTGGCTCCAGCTCAGCCCATTATAATAAGAGCACTGGTTCGAGATCGTGTCTGTTGACACCACTGGAGGGGAGGTTGTCGTTATTGGGGGGCTTGTGCCCCCTGTCGAGTTTGGCACGAATTGCGGGCCCCCAGTGCCACCGGACTGACTAAACTGTACCCTACTTCCGGCTCGCGAGTTTTCCGGCACTGATTGTGCTCCTGTCGCTGGGCTGGGGCTGGTCGTGGAGGCTTTTGGCGAGTTTGCTAGGGCTTCGGCTAAACTAGCTTGGAGCTCTTCGATCTGCTGCTGCTGGCTTCTGTTAACTTCCAACTGCAGTTTCAGCAGATCTGCCAATTCGCTTAGGCTCCATTCGTCCTCCGCCTCAGGTTTCTCGCCCCTCTTTACCTCTTCGCTAAGACCTATTCCCCTACGTGACCGCACGTTTACATGTTCGAACGCGAGATTCTTTCCCCATTGAGGCTCCGCCATTTTAAACGTTCTGCTCTGCTTTCCGGGTTCCGTTACTATAGGGGGGGAATCTTGTGATCCCTTTTCTGGAACCGAAGATGCTACACTCCCTTCGCTGCTAACGTTACCGGATTCCCTAAAGGTGGACCATCGCGTCAAGTCGGGGTGTGGTTTCTCTGTAGTGCCTCTTGGCCCTTCGTCTTCAGGGAGCCACTGGACTGTTATGTCACCCACTCTCCGGACGACGTACCGCCCTAACCTATCGCGCAACTCTGCCTCGGTCCTCGTTGCGTTTAAACCGTAATTTACCGCTGCCTCTCGGAGCTCCTCTACCGTTCTGCCTTCTAACCAGGCCGGAATTTGTTCTATTATTTCGGCTAGGGGTAATTGTGCAAAACGGTGCCACAATTCCCCGTCTCTTTCTGGTCTGTTTTCCCCACCGCCGACGTTATCGGTTCTTAGCGGTGGCGGTCTTTCACCGTTACTATCCCCACGCCCGTTTCCAGTTGCGTCATCCCCGCTACCTGTATTCGCGTTCTCCATTTTCAGACGTTACTTCACTTATCGCTGTCAAATAAAAATTTATTGCAAAAAAAAATCTTCAGGTTTATTACTGAGGCTTGCCTCTGACCCGGAGTTTTTAGTCCCTTTTGAAAAATAATATAAAAAATAAAACAAAGTTTCCTACTAGTCCGCGATCTTCCAACTTGTACTCTGAAATTCCAAAAACCTGCAGAATCTTCGAAATCCCAAAAGTAGTACTCTTAATTGCAGCCTTTGGATCCTCTACTGCCCTTTAAACCTTTAAATTTCTAAAATTCCTTGATAATTATTCAGAATTTCCTAAAATTTTCCGATATTTCCAAAATTCTCGGAAACTTTCCAAAAATTACAGAATTTAACAGGTCATCCTATTAACGGCCGAATATTTCTACGAATTACCAAAATTTCCTCTGGTGAGAAATTTCTGTCCTAGGGACTTCCTAGGGACTTTTTCCGGTAGCGTTTTTCTGTTGGTCACTCTTTGTGACCAAAATCCCGAAAACACAAAAAAAACAATTTTCTAAACTCGAAACGAGTTTTCTTTTAGGAGGTGGGGGACGGTATAGGTTATTTTTTTGCCAAAAATAAATACAAAAAAATAAGCCAGAGACAGTTACAAAAAATCAATAAGAACAAACATTTTTCCAAAAACTTTGCACCATGATACCAATAAAAAAACATTTTATTCCATTTTTATTTCAATATTTTTAAACAAACAAAAAAAAATTAAAAATTTAATAAAACATTCGAAAAAGTTTGTTTGAAACTCAACTTTTCCTCTTTCTTAACGAAATCCCAAAACTTCGTGAAATTCTCGAAATTTACTCTCTCAGAGACTTGAATAAATTTCGAGATTTTATTCTGGTTTAAAATCAAATTGCTTAGTTTCAAATTTAGATTTTAATTTTAAAATTAAATTACCTTGTTTCGAATTTAATTTTAAATTCCAAAGCCTCGTTATCTGGCTGTGCTGAGTCAAGTTCTATTGTTCGACTCTTTCTCTCTCTGCCCCATGTGTTGGGTCACCAGTTGTCACCGTTCTCTCTCTAACACACGCAACTCATCGTGACAATGCGTGCGAGAGAGAAAGGTTACGTGTAACAGACAGCTGACTTACCACAATGGCGGCTTTCCAATCTCGACTCGCAAGCCTTACGCTTTCAGCTTGCGAGACCCCCGCGAAGCCCGTTTAAATTTGTATCCGCGCCAGATGCAACCATGCACCCGAGCCTCCCTCGGAACTGAGATCTCCCGGTGTGGTGTTGGCCGGCTAGCCCTCGAGCACCACGAATATCTCCCGGCGCACAGTGGGACAAAATGCCAAAAACCTGGCCAACACTATAAAATGTCTTTCAATTTGCTTGAAATTGATTACTTGGGGGTTTTTGGGGTCACTGACAACGAATCTGCTATTAGTTTTTAAAAATTCAAAATGGCGGATCCAATATGGCGGATGTCAAAATTAAAAATGAATCGTATTTGCTTAAAACTCGTTACTTGGGGGTTTTTGGGGTCGCTGATTACGAATCCGCTATTAGTTTTTTAAAATTCAAAATGGCCGATCCAATATGGCGGATGTCAAAATTAAAAAAGAATCGTATTTGCTTCAAACTCGTTACTTGAGGGTTTTTGGGGTCGCTGATTACGAATCCGCTATTAGTTTTTAAAAATTCAAAATGGCCGATGCAATATAGCGGATGTCAAAATTAAAAATGAATCGTATTTGCTTGAAACTCGTTACTTGGGGGTTTTTGGGGTCGCTGATTACGAATCCGCTATTAGTTTTTAAAAATTCAAAATGGCCGATC
This sequence comes from Ganaspis brasiliensis, assembly GCA_037103525.1. Lineage (NCBI taxonomy): Eukaryota > Metazoa > Arthropoda > Insecta > Hymenoptera > Figitidae > Ganaspis > Ganaspis brasiliensis. The sequence goes on from JAZKLR010000562.1 coordinate 121,371, forward strand.
CAATATGGCGGATGTCAAAATTAAAAATGAATCGTATTTGCTTGAAACTCGTTACTTGGGGGTTTTTGGGGTCGCTGATTACGAATCCGCTATTAGTTTTTAAAAATTCAAAATGGCCGATCCAATATGGCGGATGTCAAAATTAAAAAAGAATCGTATTTGCTTCAAACTCGTTACTTAGGGGTTTTTGGGGTCGCTGATTACGAATCCGCTATTAGTTTTTAAAAATTCAAAATGGCCGATCCAATATGGCGGATGTCAAAATTAAAAATGAATCGTATTTGCTTGAAACTCGTTACTTGGGGGTTTTTGGGGTCGCTGATTACGAATTTGCTATTAGTTTTTAAAAATTCAAAATGGCCGATCCAATATGGCGGATGTCAAAATTAAAAAAGAATCGTATTTGCTTCAAACTCGTTACTTGGGGGTTTTTGGGGTCGCTGATTACGAATCCGCTATTAGTTTTTAAAAATTCAAAATGGCGGATCCAATATGACGGATGTCAAAATTAAAAATGAATCGTATTTGCTTAAAACTCGTTACTTGGGGGTTTTTGGCGTCGCTGATTACGAATCCGCTATTAGTTTTTAAAAATTCAAAATGGCCGATCCAATATGGCGGATGTCAAAATTAAAAAAGAATCGTATTTGCTTCAAACTCGTTACTTGGGGGTTTTTGGGGTCGCTGATTACGAATCCGCTATTAGTTTTTAAAAATTCAAAATGGCCGATCCAATATGGCAGATGTCAAAATTAAAAAAGAATCGTATTTGCTTCAAACTCGTTACTTGAGGGTTTTTGGGGTCGCTGATTACGAATCCGCTATTAGTTTTTAAAAATTCAAAATGGCCGATGCAATATAGCGGATGTCAAAATTAAAAATGAATCGTATTTGCTTGAAACTCGTTACTTGGGGGTTTTTGGGGTCGCTGATTACGAATCCGCTATTAGTTTTTAAAAATTCAAAATGGCCGATCCAATATGGCGGATGTCAAAATTAAAAATGAATCGTATTTGCTTGAAACTCGTTACTTGGGGGTTTTTTGGGTCGCTGATTACGAATCCGCTATTAGTTTTTAAAAATTCAAAATGGCCGATCCAATATGGCGGATGTCAAAATTAAAAATGAATCGTATTTGCTTGAAACTCGTTACTTAAGGGTTTTTGGGGTCGCTGATTACGAATCCGCTATTAGTTTTTAAAAATTCAATATGGCCGATCCAATATGGCGGATGTCAAAATTAAAAATGAATCGTATTTGCTTGAAACTCGTTACTTGGGGGTTTTTTGGGTCGCTGATTACGAATCCGCTATTAGTTTTTAAAAATTCAAAATGGCCGATCCAATATGGCGGATGTCAAAATTAAAAATGAATCGTATTTGCTTGAAACTCGTTACTTGGGGGTTTTTGGGGTCGCTGATTACGAATCCGCTATTAGTTTTTAAAAATTCAAAATGGCCGATCCAATATGGCGGATGTCAAAATTAAAAATGAATCGTATTTGCTTGAAACTCGTTACTTGGGGGTTTTTGGGGTCGCTGATTACGAATTTGCTATTAGTTTTTAAAAATTCAAAATGGCCGATCCAATATGGCGGATGTCAAAATTAAAAATGAATCGTATTTGCTTGAAACTCGTTACTTGGGGGTTTTTGGGGTCGCTGATTACGAATTTGCTATTAGTTTTTAAAAATTCAAAATGGCCGATCCAATATGGCGGATGTCAAAATTAAAAATGAATCGTATTTGCTTGAAACTCGTTACTTAGGGGTTTTTGGGGTCGCTGATTACGAATCCGCTATTAGTTTTTAAAAATTCAAAATGGCCGATCCAATATGGCGGATGTCAAAATTAAAAAAGAATCGTATTTGCTTCAAACTCGTTACTTGGGGGTTTTTGGGGTCGCTGATTACGAATCCGATATTAGTTTTTAAAAATTCAAAATGGCGGATCCAATATGACGGATGTCAAAATTAAAAATGAATCGTATTTGCTTGAAACTCGTTACTTGGGGGTTTTTGGCGTCGCTGATTACGAATCCGCTATTAGTTTTTAAAAATTCAAAATGGCCGATCCAATATGGCGGATGTCAAAATTAAAAACGAATCGTATTTGTTTCAAACTCGTTACTTGGGGGTTTTTGGGGTCGCTGATTACGAATCCGCTATTAGTTTTTAAAAATTCAAAATGGCCGATCCAATATGGCGGATGTCAAAATTAAAAATGAATCGTATTTGCTTGAAACTCGTTACTTGGGGGTTTTTTGGGTCGCTGATTACGAATCCGCTATTAGTTTTTAAAAATTCAAAATGGCGGATCCAATATGGCAGATGTCAAAATTAAAAATGAATCGTATTTGCTTGAAACTCGTTACTTGGGTGTTTTTGGGGTCGCTGATTGCGAATCTGCTTTTAGTTTTTAAAAATTCAAAATGGCAGATCCAATATGGCGGATGTCAAAATTAAAAATGAATTGTATTTGCTTGTAACTCGTTACTCAGGGGTTTTTGAACTCGCTGATTACGAATCCGCTATTAGTTTTTAAAAATTCAAAATGGCGGATCCTATAGGGCGGATGTCAAAATAAAAATGAATCGTATTTGCTTTAAACTCGTTACTCAGGGGTTTTTGGGGTCGCTGATTACCACACTGACTCATTTTATCGGCGCATCTAAAATACAATATAAATATTGATATAAATACAAATAAAAATAATTGTGAACCAATGTATGAATTATAATAATTACCTGATACGAATAAGACTCTAGACAATCAAGTTTCAGGTTATAAACATTTGAGATCCTATAAAGACACTCGTCACGCAATTGTTTTTTACGCATCATGACAACTAAAATTCGGTATAAAAAAGCGCGAAAAATTTGAACTGTTACTTAAAATATACGCATATTTCATATAGAAAGGGACGTTAGTCGACATTTGTAATACTTGATCAATGTTATGAAGTACTCATCACAATTAAGTAATAGCTGGTTATAGTATTTCATTTCGCTCTAATTAAGCTCTTAAAACTTAAGCTCATTTCATATTAATGTACGTTTAATGTTATTGCCCATTGGCCTTAATCTTCTAGACTACAAAATCTTACAAAAGGACTTTAAATTAGAAATAGTTATATTTCTATAAGTATGATTGATTTATCACATTTATTTTAAAAAATATGTTGTAAACATATTCTTGATAAAGAACATCAAGTGCACTAACGCCTGAGTTTGTGTACAAAATATCAATCGAATCGAATTCGATAAATTTTTCATTTTTTGTCCACCATTTTGAATTTTTAAAAACTAATATCGGATTCGTAATCAGCGACCCCAAAAACCCCTGAGTAACAAGTGTCAAGCAAATACGATTCATTTTTAATTTTGACATCCGTCATATTGGATCCGCCATTTTGAATTTTTAAAAACTAATAGCGGATTCGTAATCAGCAAGTCCAAAAACCCCTGAGTAACGAGTTACAAGCAAATACAATTCATTTTTAATTTTGACATCCACCATATTGGATCCGCCATTTTGAATTTTTAAAAACTAATATCGGATTCGTAATCAGCGACCCCAAAAACCCCTGAGTAACAAGTGTCAAGCAAATACGATTCATTTTTAATTTTGACATCCGTCATATTGGATCCGCCATTTTGAATTTTTAAAAACTAATAGCGGATTCGTAATCAGCAAGTCCAAAAACCCCTGAGTAACGAGTTACAAGCAAATACAATTCATTTTTAATTTTGACATCCACCATATTGGATCCGCCATTTTGAATTTTTAAAAACTAATATCGGATTCGTAATCAGCGACCCCAAAAACCCCTGAGTAACAAGTGTCAAGCAAATACGATTCATTTTTAATTTTGACATCCGTCATATTGGATCCGCCATTTTGAATTTTTAAAAACTAATAGCGGATTCGTAATCAGCGAGTCCAAAAACCCCTGAGTAACGAGTTACAAGCAAATACAATTTATTTTTAATTTTGACATCCGCCATATTGGATCCGCCATTTTGAATTTTTAAAAACTAATAGCGGATTCGTTATCAGCGACCCCAAAAACCCCCAAGTTACGAGTTTCAAGCAAATTCGATTCATTTTTAATTTTGACATCCGCCATATTGGATCGGCCATTTTGAATTTTTAAAAACTAATAGCGGATTCGTAATCAGCGACCCCAAAAACCCCCAAGTAACGAGTTTCAAGCAAATACGATTCATTTTGAATTTTGACATCCGCCATATTGGATCCGCCATTTTGAATTTTTAAAAACTAATATCGGATTCGTAATCAGCGACTCTAAAAATCCTCAAGTAATTATTTTTAAGCGAATTAATGCCGTTTACAGAATTTAAATATAAATTTAAAATCAATTATAATTTGTAATTTTTTGCATGAACCCATAAAAAGTGATATTAAAACCGCAGTGGCAGCTAAAGGCAGCCAAATCTTGATTTTTCTGAACAATGAATGTTCTAGGAACAAATCTGTATAAGTTTCACGGTGATCTTTTTTGACCATTTTCTTATATCTCTACATAAATATAATTTTTTTTCTTTCTTTAGAATGTTTTGCTGTAATTTTGTATTCTATACATTTTTTTTATAATAAGAAATTTTTAAATTTTAACATAGTATATGAATTTTACATACCTTTATTTACTTATTTCATTTTACAGAATTCATTTTTAAATAGATAACATTTTTTTATTCGCTTTTTAACAAGAACGTTTTATTCATGGCTATTGCGTGAGAAATTATTTCAAGCCAAGTATAAGGTTTGAAACGAACATAAGAGCAAAATGTCTTTGACTGCGCCCTTTATTTTATGAATTTGGATGCTCCTGGGGGTCCTCTACGAATGCACATAGAAATAATAGCATTTACAGAAACTTTTTTTTTTCACTTTTGGCCAGGTTTTTGGCATTTTGTCCCACTGTGCGGCGTGAGTTACCTCGTATACGAGAGAGAGAGAAAGAGATAATCGAACACAATTCGAAAACGTAAAACACTCACGCTTTATTTCGGGTGAACACAGTAAAACACATCGAGTTAATTCAATTAATCTTGAATGAAAATATTACTACTAGCGAAAACACGATTCACAAGAATTAAATAAAAAGAAAATAACACTGTGCACCTTGGCTCAGCACAGCCGCGACCGCGCACAATGCTGCTCTTCGAGCCCCCGTTTTCGAATTTTAAGAAAGGACTAACCTTCGAGCCGTCGAAGGACTTCTTGTGCTCCAGACATCCTTCTTTACTCATTTTGAGTTGCGACAACTCCACAGAGTCGGCCTCGAAAAATTGCACAATAACCGGCACTATTCACTTGGCGACTTCTCAGTACACACTGAACTCTCCAGGGCCCGGCGCACGCAACGTTGGTTCATGCGCTTGCCGCTTGGTGGCCCTGGTTTGCTGTTTAGTCCCGTCCGCTGCTGACCCCAAGTGGTCACTTTCGGGAATAACTGTTATTTTGCCGTCTGCTTGGCCAGATGTCAACAAGGTTCGATCAGCTGGCCAACGATCGCGACATCGACCGTCCGGATCCTCTGCATCGACCTCTTCGTCGTGGTTCGAGTGTCGGGTAGTGTAGTGTTTGTGTCGATCGGCTCGCGGACTGTGCTTCGCGTCGGTAATTTACAAGTACTAGTGAAAGTAACTACTATTTTTACATCGTGTTTTCGAGAAACAAAACAAACGATTTTACAAAATATCAAGAATCAATTAATTTACATAAGATCACGTCGGCAAACAATAGTAATTTGTGTTGAGTGCGTACTGAGAGTGTTTCGCGGATTTAATTCTTTTTACTTTCTGTATGCCCGGCGATCAGGTGAGGTTAGCTTCGGCGAAATCCCGGAGGTTTGTTTCCCAACGTGTGTTTTCTTAAAAACGACGTTACAACTTGTATGCCGAATTTCATCTATAACTAGCTCAAATACTATGTCCGCTAGAGGAGAGAAAAAACCGCTTTCAATCATGTTTTTTATATTTTTCATACAATATACACGTCAATCTACATATGTTTACAAAATTTTATTTACTTAATTCAAATACTTTGGTCTCTAGAGGTGGTCTATTAAAATTTTAATACATTTTAGGCTGAAAATTGTGGTGTTTTCTTGACAACGCTATGATCGTTAGCTCTAATCATTTTCTTCATATTTTTTTTTGCAATCTATAGATGAAACTACAACTGTGTACCAAATTTCATCACTCCAAGTAAAAAGTTGTATGCGCTAGGGGGGACAGGTTCATTTTTTGGATTATCGGCAAAAAAGAAAGTGCTTTTTCCTTGACAACGCTATAATCATTAGCTCCAATAAAATGTTTCATATTTTTTTCATCAATCTGCACGTAAAACTACATACGTATACCACGTACCAGTTCTTTATATTTTTCGTACAATCTACACGTGAAACTTCATACGTGTGCCAAATTTTATCTGTTTAGGTCATATACTTTGGCGGCTAGGGACTCCACTCGCGTTTTCTATATCATTTTCGTAAATTCAACGTCAAATTACATATGTGTACCACATTTTAAGTCTCTATCTTAAGTTCAGAAGTTAAAGAAGGTGCTAAAATGGACACACATAGTAATTTTAATAGTGTTCGGTTTGAACGGTACGGAACCCTAAAAATAGGGATAAGGTCCGATGTTTGCGTTTTAACGTCCGTTTTGTAACTAGACTATGAGTGCGAAAGTGACAACAGCATATCTACATCTCTTTTGCACTCATGGTCTAGTAAAAAAACGTGCGTTAAAACGCAATCATGGGACTTGGTCCTTAGTCACTGATAAAGTTAAAGATAAATTAAAGTTTAATTTAAAGTTTAAAGTTACACGGAGAAAATGGATTATACAAAAGTCATTGTCTTGGATTATTAAAAGAAATATCATACTGAATATAATCTGTATTATACCATTTATAATCTATAATCTACTTTTTATTGTTTTCAAATAATACCAAGTATAAATAATCGATTATAAGAATTATAATTTAAATTCAATTGATGTACAATTCTAGATTATTAACAGTCTAAATTTAACATACAAATTAACTACGACTTAACATTAAATCAAGTTGAAATTTATGAAGTTTAGAAAACTAAACAATTAATTTTTTAAAAATTGATTAAATACTATTTTTTTATTATATACTTGAATACTAAAATTCAAAAGTTAATTTATTAACCACTTCGGGAGTATGATGCCGGGGACATTTTCCTTGTGGGGCACCTCTCCCCGGGGTGCCCTGGGGAAGGAAATTGAAATCCACATGGGGCTACGTAAAAATTAAAATCAAAAAATTGAAAACTTATTTTTGTTAAACAGGGCCGTCGCAAGCAGTATGGAAGGTATGGAGTACTCCATACATGGAATTTAACCTTATTTGGAATTCTATACACGAAAAATTGAAAAGCTTTCGCTCCCCACCCTTCTATCCTTTATCCCCTTTTTCTTAACCCTTTACCAAAAATTCCACACTTAAAAAATGTTGGCTGCGCCGCCCCTGTTGTCAACAAACATCCTGTTTCAGGATGATCCGCCGGGGGTCATTTCTATGCTGGGGAGACTTGCACACATGTGAAAATTAAAAATAAAAAATTGAAAATTTATTTTTGTCAACAAGTATATCGTATATTTTCAATTTTTTATTTTAATTTTCACATGGGTACAAGTCTCCCCCCGCATAGAAATGACCCCCGGCGGATTATCCTGAAACGGGATGTTTGTTGATAAAAATAAGTTTTCAATTCTTTGATTTTAATTTCCATGTGGGGCACCCCTCCCCGGGTTTTTTTATTATTATTTTATTTATTACCATTAACCATAGTTAGTAGGTATTTAAAGTTATCTTTGTTGCTAGATGTGAAATCCTACTGATTAATAAATAAACTAACTCATATTTTATAATCCAAACTAATATCAGGTATAATTTCAAAACTATAATACTAGGATGAGTTGTTTTATAATCCTGTTAATTGTCCCACCGTCAGTATTAAAATATTATAATTGGTATAATCCAGATTATACCTGCTATAATCTATTTTTCTCCGTGTAAAGTTTATATATTAAAGTAACGTTTAAGTAAAGTTAAAGTATAGTTAAAGTATATTTAAATTAAAGATAAAGTATAGTTAAAGTATAGTTAAATTAAAGTTAAAGTATAGTTAAAGTAACTTTAAAGTATAGTTCAAGTAAAGTTAAATTTAAGTTAAATTATTGTTAAAGTATAGTTAAAGGAACGCTAAAGTACAATAAATTCAAGGTGGCCATAAAATTTCATTTTCAAAATTCCCTGATTTTTACCTGACTTTTCCCTGACCTTTTTTTTTCCTAATTTTTCATTTTCCCTAATCACCAATTTTGCAGATTCTTTAAATCTTGCTTTATTCATTTGGAATTTGAAGTAATAAAATCATGAATTTTTAATTGTGGTTTCTTTAAGAAAAACATCCCTGACTTTTAAAGATTTTTTTTGGAAAATCCCTGACTTTTCCCTCACCACTAAATTTCCCTGACTTTTCCCTGATTTCCAGTTTTTCCATGACCTATGGTTACCCGATGAATCAAAGAAGCGAATGATCGAGCATATTTGAAAGAGGGGATTTTTCTACATGCACAATCTAAAAAAGTAGAGAGGTTGACTGAAAAGTGGGGGTATTAGAGTCAGTAATTTTTTTTGCGTGCTCAATGTAAAGTCTGGTAGGGTTGAGACAAAAAGTGAGGTATAGAAGTTCGTTATTTTTCTACTTGCGCAAAGTAAAATCTGGTGGGGCACTACGCTAGTCATTGACGCCTTTCTTAGTTTTCTTTAAATAACAAGAAAAATAAAATTTATAGCTTGTTTTGAATAAATTTATTAGACTCTGCAACATGTTTTACACCAATTAAATATATAACTAATTAAATATGCATTGATATTTTCAGTTCTAAAAAATTAAATTGAATATCATTCTCAGAGTGTTAAGAATTTTACAGCTTTTTTAAATAAAATCTTAAAAGCAAACTAGAATTTTGAAACTTAATTTACCATTTTCATAAGTTACTAAATTTACTTCTTCCTTCACGAATATGACATAAGAATATTTTAATACTGATAATATAACACGTCAAGGCATGCGAATTATTTATTTATTTATTTTAGGGGGGTGCCAATCAAATTGTACACAAAAGACAGTGCCAAGGACTAGGCAAGCAATTTTTAATAACTACAAAGAATCCTGCAATTGAAAATAAACAAACAATTTGATGTTATAATTACAGTAATTTTTGACATTTTTCTACTAATTGTACATTGCCGAAGAAAGAAAAAGGTGCTTGTTTTAAATGTTTCGAATTAGGACACACTAACAAGAAATGACCTTGAAATACAAATAAATTATGACTTATAAACAATGTGAATCAAAACAACTACGAAGTCAACATCTGCTGTTTCAAGAATGTGGTTTATACTTGTAACTGTTTAGGAGAATGTAAAAAATTTCATCTTGACACACTTCTCGAAACAGGCAGTCCAGTAACTTTTATTACAAAAACTTTGTTATCCATAGGGAATTTAGAAATTTTTTCTTTAAAAAATTGTGAGTACAATGGAATTAATAATAGTGAATTAACAACATTAGGCAAAGTTTATGTAAATATTTGTCTGGATAATGTAACGCGTAATAATTTGGAAATCTTAGTTGTTCCAAACTCAACATTAAGATCATCGGTTATTCTGGTCAGAGATATTTTAAAAAGTTTTGGAATAATCCTAACAAGAGCTAAAATGACTAGTAAAAAAGAAATTCCTGACATATTCTCAATAGATATTTCCGAACCCAGCAATAGAGTAGAGTGGGGTGAAAAAACCATGGGGAAAAAGCCATTTGATGTTTAAATTAAAACTCTATTGAACTATTTTATCAGACATTTAGAGTATAAGTTTTATATTGGGTAATACGCAACTTTTAACTGTAGTTTGGTAGTTGTATCCATAATATTAAAGTCTTTACTGTAAAATTTCGTTTTGAGGTGCATTGAACATAAAATTTTGGTTAACTTTCCGAACATATGGATACTTGTTTAAGTAGACGGAAAATAAAAGTAATAATAAAAATAACACGTTCTTAACACGTATGTAATACAGATTTTTTGAAATTGACTTAATTTTGAGATTTATTATACCTTTTTGTAAGTGTTCCTGAGGGTAAAAAAGCCAAAGACAAAAAGCCATGCAATATTAAGTGATGATTATTTGTTTTTTACTCTTCGTAACCTTTAATAAAACAGCCACACAAGAAAAATAAAGTTCCCTGATCTAGATATGAGACCCATATTTTTCTATGTATTTTGATGCGCTAAATCCGAAACCGTCATCAGAATTGTTCCATGAGGTGATATCATTCGCCAAAAAAACCTTGAAATTGATAAGTCATAATTGCTTCCATGTAAACCGCGTGGCATACCTTCTGGGGTTCCTTATTCGTCTTGGACCGATGAATTTCGGATATTCCGGGGCGGCCATTTCCATCGACTATCAGCCCAATACGTGAAACCTAGTGCCGCTCCAAGTTTCTCGCCCAGAATTCGTTGGGTATGTGTTGAATTTAAAAGTATCGAGTGAAAAGATAAAATTTATAATATTATATTTGACTTGTCCATCCTATGTAAAAAATTCAAAAATTTAAAAAATTGTAAATTAATTTTTGATGTAAACAAATCAGCATCTTTTTATAATTCAATGTCAAATAAGACTGGGTCTGTTGATGTTAGCGACGATGTAAACATAGTTAATCAGATTTTGACAAATACCATTAAATCAGTTTCGGGGGATTTGGGCATGAACCGAATTTTTTCTAATTCCATTAGAGCAGGAGCAAATAAACCGTGGTATGAAAAAACAATTATACAGTCTTTATCTCATAGTCGTAGTTCTGCGGATGTACCCGTTAATGAATATTGGTATCCCTAGATTCTGCGATAGATCTGACCAGGCGCTTGACTGTCATATTACTTTATCCGAAATTAAGAGAAGCTTACAGAAATGCAAGGATGGAAAGGCCTCTGGCTTCGATTCTATTACGTATAGCTTTTATAAAAGACTTCCTGAATCTTGGTTGAACTTTCTAGAAATTCTTTTCAATAAGGTGCTAACCAGTGAAGCGATGCCTGACTCCTGCAGTAAATTAACTATGTCAATGTTATTAAAAAAGGGGGATTACTATAATCCCAGAAATTACAGACCTATAACACTCGTGAATTGTGTGGCTAAGATCTTCACGCGAATCCTCTGCCATCGGTTAACGGGATGGGCCAATGAAGCCAGTTCTACATGGATGCGAAAGAGCGAGTTGTTGCGACGAGTCGTTCTCCCACTACTGGTAACCAGTCGGGCGGCTGACTTGAATAGCGAATGAGGAGAAAAGGCTGTTGTGCGTATGTCATTCAGTCAGTTGAACTGAGGTGACAGACGCCTTTGTCTATTATATCTAAATATAATATACTGTTTTCACTCTTTTCCCAATTCCTAGTCCTATCTCCAAACAAATTTGTTATTTATTTTTTTTAGAATTTAATTATTTTTCTCAATTTTCTAACTTAAAGTTTGAGACTTGAGATGTTTTTTTGTTTTAAAACAGTTGCTTTTGACTAAATGCGTCCCGAAAGTATTTATAAATCATATAATTTTTTATTCTATTTCTCTATTTATTGTCTTCTGTTATAAAAGTAAAATATTATTAATATAATATCATCAATTATATCATTGAAAAGAAAAAGTTTTTAAATATTTCATAAGTGTTTTCATTGTCTTTCTTTTAAAATATTTTGTTCTTTTCTCGATAATTTAGAACTATTTTAGCTTAAAAACTTCCGAACTTTATTATAAAGAAATAATAAATGTAGGTACTAAATTAAATTTTTTAAAATAAATGTTGCATTTAAGATCTCAAAATGCTTCTTTTAATTAATAAGAGCAAATCATTGAACTTATTTGATTTTATCTATTTAAAATTTCGTCAAGTTTTAAATTTCAAAAAATTTAATTTCTTTAAACTTTAATTAACTTAAACTTATAATTTTAAACACTTAATTTACTTTCCGCCAACATTAGTTATTCAATTATTTTAATTACATTCTTTCTCAGGTTTAATTTTTTTAGCACTAAATCAATTTCACTATTTGACAAATATTGTATTTATTTGAAATTTCTTCCATAATTTTTTTTATTATTTTGACAAATTATAATTATTATCTTCAAACTACATTTAATTTCTTCAGTATCGAATTATAAATGCAAATTCATTTATCTCTTTCAATATTTTTAATTATTGCCTTTTATTATAATTTTTTATATATTTATTTTTCAACATAAACGAAACAGGTTTGTTGCTTCGATTTTTATGACATTTTTATTTTCTTAAAATATTCATTGATTTATCGATGATTTAAGTGATGTTCTTCGATATTCAATATTATTTTCTTTTATTGCAAATACATTTTGTAATTTTTTCAATTATTCTTCTCGAATTTTAATAATTTTCATCAATTTTTAATTATTTTTATTGTTTTCTTTTGAATGTTTCTGGGAACCGAAAAAACCCACGAATTTTTGTTTATTTGTAACATTTGTTTATTTATAATGATTCCATTATCAACAAACTACCAGTTTATAATTTTTTTATCTTTGCTAATGTCCAAAGACCTCTATAAAAACAAAAAACCTTGTTCGGACCCGATATTAGCAGATTAACTCATAAGTTACTACAATCAAGTTATACACCATTTGTTAACTTTAAACTCGTTTCCCCGAAAGTAGTGTTTTTTAAGCTGCTGAGTCACGCTTTTTATAGTACAAATGGTCCGATTTTAATTTTTTTTTTAAATTACTCAGAAATGATGCAGCTATTTTTCTCCGTGTACGATTTTTGAAATTTTTTTTCGTTTTTTTTATAGCCCCTTAAAGTAAAAAAAAAAGAAAAAAATGAAAATTTTTACGAATTTTCGCATAATTTTGACAAATCAAGAAATAAAAAAAATCTGCCACGGGAAAAAATGGTCAACGCAACTATACACGGTGGTCTTGAAGCCGGAAAGTTCCGACCTAAAATGACGAGAAAATCGGCTAATGAGGAAGTGTTCTGTTTGATGTGAATATCACAAATCCGTTGGATTTGAAATCCTAGCTGATCTTTTAAGCAAGATATTGCAAAATGAATTAAAAATATACGATTTTTCAATTTTATTTTCCAGAAAAATTCAATTTTTCTTATATATATATGTATATGTAATTTTGTATGTAAATGAATATACATATATATACTTATATATAGGGTGTCCCAAAGTTTTGAAACGGACATGAATCTCAAAAAATCTAAATTGCATAATTCTAGATCCCAGTGTATTCAAAATTTTGAACTCTTACCTTATTTTTATGTTGTGTATCCTTAATTGTAGTAAGTTTTTTTGAAATGCCCAACCCAAAGTGTATGAATACTTGTTACAGTTACTTTGTAAATTCAACTTGTATGCTATGCAAATTAAGAAAAAATTATATTAAAAAGTTACAAGGGAAATGAGTTTAGATTAAACTTGAACTGCTAAATGCGTTATTTATTAAAAATGATATAATTTATCTTAAAAGATTTACTAAATAAATATTATTACAGAAATGTATGCATATAGTATATGTATATATCCTCAAAGATATAAAAAACAATTTTCAAATTAAAAAATACTAATAAAAATCTTTAACTTGGAAACAAAATGCTCATTTACAAAAATATCTAATTATTTAATTAACTTTTTCAGTTCATGATTTCATATTTTTAATAAAAAAATTGTTTTTATCACACTTACATCAAAAGTTAGATTTTACGGCTTGTTTGGGAACCTGTAAAAGCTCATTTCACGGCCTAGGCCGTGAAGTAAATGAACTCGCAATCTAATTGGCTGTTGCTGGTCAGCTGACCTTTACTTTATGGTACAGCTGCCCAAACTGGACCAAACGTCACGGCTGTACACGGTTTTGCCGCCCTCCGGGGGCATTTCTAAGTCTGTCGACCTACTCCCACCTAGAAATGCCCCCGGAGGCCCTTTTTTACGATAACCACCTCTCCCTAGGTTCGAATTTTTAGTTTTTTGTGTGATAAAAAATGTTATATGACACTTGGACCCTCTCGGCACTTAAGTTCTCGTGTATCGTACAATTCGCCAAAGCCATATCAGAGCCTCGTCTACTTTTCGGTGGAGCCTCGGCTTCACTCATTTCCGTTGTAACTTTTTAATATTTAGATTTTTTGAGATTCATGTCCGTTTCCAAACTTTGGGACACCCTATATATAAGTATATATTTAAATATATATAAAATATAATATATATATAAAATATATAAATATATATTTTATAAAATAAAATTGAAAAATCGTATATTTTTAATTCATTTTGCAATATCTTGCTTAAAAGATCAGCTAGGATTTCAAATCCAACGGATTTGTGATATTCACATCAAACAGAACACTTCCTCATTAGCCGATTTTCTCGTCATTTTAGGTCGGAACTTTCCGGCTTCAAGACCACCGTGTATACACATGAAAAAAATTCGTTTTTTGATTTTGGATGTATCTTGAAAATAAAAAAAAATTTGTCAAAAAATATTCAGTAGTTTCTTCACAATTAATTCCCAAAAAAACCACTGAATTTTGGGCCTGGAGAGTAGAAGACCCCGTTAATCGATTATTGGGATTCTTTTTCACAATTATAACTACATTTTCAATTATTATATCAAATTTTCTATTACGTGCTTCAATTTTTAATTTTTCAATTATTTTTTCTTATTTAAGGCCGTAATCAGAAAAAAATTTCAGGGAGTGGGGTTTTGTCAACAAACACTCAAGGCTATGACCTTTTTCTTAAAAAACTTGAACATCTGTCAAAACTATTTCAGGGGGGTTCAAACACTCCTAACACTCCCCCCCCCCCTGGCTATGGCCTTGCTCTTATTTAGAATTTATTTCGTAATTTTTTCAATGATTTTTCAAAAATTTTCTTTTATTTTTATCATTTTTTAATTAGTTTCTCCACTTATTAATTGATTTCATTATTTTTAATATATCTTCAAAATTTCATTCTTTTCTTCAATTTAAAATTATTTTTGTCATTTTATTCAATTAATTTCTCTAATGTTCAGTAATTCTAATTTTATAATTGATTTCTAAAATTGTCAAGTACTTTTTTGCTAGTTTCAATTGTTTTCTTCAATTTAAATTTTTTTCTAAGATTTAAGTAGTATTTTCATCAACTGTCAATTATTTATGAACGATTTTAATTTATTTTTAAAAATCTTGAATTACTTTATTTCCCCAATTACTTATCTCAAATTTTTATTATATTTATAAGGTTTTCATTATTTTTATCAATTAAAAATTTTTCAATCTTTTTTTAATTATTTTCTTTTATTTCAAATATATTTTGTCATTACATTAATATTCGATTCTACTTGCGGTGTTTAGGATGCGACGCGAAGCAACGATTGCTTGCAGAGAAATCGTTAGGTCGAGATTTGATATTAGATACATATTTCATGAATTAATGATATTTAATATTTATAATAATGAATTAATTATATGCACAATATTTCTGGATACAATTATTTCTTTTAAAACTTTGTCTTCCGTTTTCGGTTAAAATTTCTTCGCGATACATAATTATATTTTAACATATTAATTGTTAAAAATACACCCGAACCCTAAATTATGCGACAGTTTTGTCCGGTGGCTCATAAACTAGGGAGGTTAAAGCGGACGAAGCAAATGTAAACAAACAGTACGAAAACGAGAAACGTTTTCTCTTATTCACCTACGATTTTAGAACAGGAGAACGCAAGGCACCTTTGTGCCTTCTTCACTGCGTATGAAAATTCGTACGCACGCATTGATCCCCCTGCCTCTTGACCGTCGAGCCATAGATTTCAGTTCCGTGAGTCACATAAATTGAAGTTGCATAAACTAGGGTTCGGGTGTATTTTAAATAATTTTTTGATACATGTTAAACGAAAGTTAAGTGTTTAATGTTCATTTTTCTCTCATGTAATTTATAATTTAAAGATGAAACATTGCTTCAATAAACAATCAAAGTTAGAAAATTAGCGCGAGCAAAAATTCAAATTCATCTCTGAATCCTTATTTTTTTTAGTAAATAACTGAAAATTTTAAATATTAACATTATATTATTAAAATTGTAGTAAAATATTTTCAAAAACAAGACTGTAGCCAGGGCGGGTGTTTAAGGTGTTTTACCCCCCCCCCCCCACCTCGAAATATTTTTGGCAGCTGATCAAGTTTTCAAAAAAAAAAATAAAAAAACAAACAAGTTATTACCTTGACTGTTTGTTGACAAACCCCCCCCCCCCTCCCGAAATTTTAATACCGTATCGTAATTCAGTATTATATGTTAATAATGAATTATTAATATTTATTATAAATATTAATACACGGAAAAAAATGAAATGTCTGCAGTGGGTAACTAATATTTGCTGTTGAATCTAACAAAATTAGTAACTACAGCAAATTATTTGCTATAACAATGAACAAAGTTTGCTGTGGTAAACAATATTAGACGCGACACGATGCGAATGCTTGCCGAGGAATCGCAAGTTAGAGTTTGTAACTATTTGGTGTATTTTATTCATTTAAAATTTTTCTATAAATTTTAAATTTAATAAAATTATGAATAATATTTTTTATTTATCATTTTGCTGGTAAGGTCTACACGAAAAAAATATCTTGTTCTTTTGAGCGGAATCCACTCATTTTGATGCTTTTTTTCCTCTACAATATGGTATCAAAATGATTCCCTCGTTTTGAGAGGATGTTATACTCATCAAAATGAGAGGAACTTTCCTCTGATAGGATAAACTCTTTCACTTTTACACTTAAATTACTTAAATCATTTAAAGAAAGATAAAATCACTAACTGCCTTCATTGATTCACATAAAGAAATGAATATTCATTAATATTCGAACATTTTGTATGTTGTTTTATTAAATACGCGAGTAAAATAAACATGTCACACTGGTAGGTTATATTGGTCTTTCACTACAATTTCACATTCGTACACAAACAAATAATGAAGTCAAAATATTATTATGTGCACAGAACACTAAAATACTATCATTCAGTCTTAAATCTTTTAAAACACACTGTAAATTGTCTTTCACAATCTAAAAATAAAGGTGAAAATAAACGTTAAAGCTGACGACGCGACGCGATACAATTGTTACTGATTGCACATGTGCAAATACGATATAGAGAATATTCCTCTACTTTTGATCGGACGTTTCATATCGAAAGTAGTGGATTACTCTCAACATAAGATTAAACCGTGAGATTCGTCGTCTAATATTTCTCCTCTTCAAAACAGAGGAAAATACAATTGGTTGTAGTATAATTAGCTCATTTTGAGTAAACTTCCTCAGGAAAGTTTACCTCAAAATGAAGAAATTTACTTTTCAGAAGTACCTCACTACCTAACTGATGTCCTGGTCATTTCCGGCCAACTTTCTCAGGGAAGTTAACCCTAAAATGAAAAAATTGATTCTTCTAAAATATTAAAGTAGCTGTCCGATATCTAGGTCTTTTTCGGTCAACTTCTTTAGGAAAGTCAACCACAAAATGTTTAAATCAACATTTCTGAAAGACCTAAGTACTCCATCGAAGTCCAGCTCATTTCCGGACAACTTATGCAAAGAACTTAACCTCCTAATGAAAAAATTTTACTTTTCTGAAGTACTCAAGTACCAGTCTGATATCTAGATCATTTCCAGTTGAATTTTACAGGGAACATAACCTTAAAATGTATAAATTGACTTCTCAGAATTACCCTAGCACCCAACTGATTTTAATTTATTTCCGGTTATCTTTCTCAAGGAAGTTTACCTTATAGTGTGAAAATATACAACGCTGAATAAACTAACATACTGACACTGCAAAACCAAATGTCTTGTTTTGAGACTTTTAGCCCCTATATTTAAAACATTTAAACTTATGTTAGTTTATTTCAGGGCAAGTGCTATTATTTGTAACAATTTATAAAATTTTATTAAAAAACTCTTTAACTTCCAAGAGTGAATTATTAAAAAGCAGCAAGAAAAAACAAAGTCATTCCGACAAAGTCGTTAAATGTTTAAAATTGGTTCTCAGACGTTTTGAAATCTATATGATTTCCTCTTTTAGGAGTCTAACAATAAAATAAAATAACAAAAAATATAATTATTTCACCTAAGAGAGACAAAAAATAATAATAATAACAAAAATACAAAAATTCTAGAGTTAACCATTGTATGGAGTTAGATAAACTAAAAAGAAATTAAAAATAAATAATATGAGAACTTTTAAAATTAGATAAGAAACCAAAAGTTTACATATTTGTAAAATTAATTAAAAATAGAAATTATTAAAATACACATACAACAAAATGTGTTTAATAAAACATGAAAACACATAAAATAATAAAAAATAATAGAATTAAAAATTAAAAAATAAAATAATAAAAGCCACCAGAATTACAAATTATATAACAGTGTTAAATGACTTCACAATTTAAACTGAACTACAAACACCTTTACCTCATTAACAATAACATAAATTAAACAGACTAGAGGACATTAACAATAACAGTTAAAAGAGAAAACAGAGAAATGAGCAATATGAATATTGTCTATTTTAAATTAACAAAAATAAAATTCAACAATATTTCATAACATTTATAAAAATTATTTAAATCCCTGATTTTATTTAAACTATTATTTCCCTCTTTTTTAATAAAAAAAACATATGAAATCATTTAGATTTTAAAACGTTGGAGAACAAATTTTAAACATTAAAAAACTTTGTCTGAATGAATTCGTTTATTCTTGCTCCTGTTTATGAAATTTATTATTATTAGTTAGTTAATTAATACATTATATGTTGTAAAAAACAATTTCTTTTCTATTTAATTATAACAAAACATACCTTACAAACCACAACAAAACAAACGTTTCGAGCTTACGCACATACACATATAAACGTTTAACACAGACACTGGAAAATACGCAGTTTCTCATTTTTCCCGCTAGGGCTGCCACTTCTGCGAGATTCTACTTTTACAGTTGTTTGTTCCCTAAAGTGGGGACATATTTTCAAGACAATCCCTACAGAGTGAAGTCTCCTTATTATTACTTCGTGGTTGGGAACTTAGCTACTTTAGAGAAGTCGATTGTCCCAATTTGAAGTTAACTTCCCTAAAGAAGTTGACCGGAAGAGACCTGGACATTGGCTAGGTACTGGAGTACTTCTAAGAAGGAAATTTTTTCATTTTGAGGTTATCTTCCCTGAACAAGTTGTCCGGAAATGACCTGGACATCGGGTGGGTACTTAGGTACTTCAGAGAAGTCGATTATCACATTTTGAGGTTAACTTCCCTGAAGAAGTTGACCGGAAATAACCTGGACATCTGTTGGGTACATGGGTACTTTAGAGTAGTCGATCTTAACTTCTCTGAAGATATTGACCGGAAAAATCCAGTTATGCTTTAGATCCTGACCAGAAAGCAATTTCTATTTTGGCTAACTAGGGCTATTTCTACACAGGAAATTGTCAAAGTAAAAGAATTTGTAAATTGATAAATTGGATATTTGGTTATTGGAAAATTGACAAATTAAAAAATTGAAAAAGTAGTTATTGGAAAATTAAAAAATTTTTAATTGGTAAATTGAAAAATTAAAAAAATAGAAAAATTCGCCAATTGGTAAATAGAGAAATTAGAGATTTTTTATTAGGAAATTGATAAATTAAAGAAATTGGTAAGTATGAATTTGGACAATTAGAAAAGAAAAAAACAAGAGTACAATTTTGCGCGCGTAGCGCGCTTTAGTAGTTCTAGTAATTTTAAAGTCTCTTAACAATAGTCACATATTAAAGGATAATTTATATTCATAAGTATAATTTACTTAAAAAGGATCAAAAAAGCAAAAATCTTACGAAAATTAATAGTTTTGTATTGTTTCGTTTACATTATGTTATATTTATCATAAGAGTATTTATAATATATATTATGCAAATCTGTTTTAATTCCAACTTTAAAATTAAATGAAATTTATTTTAGTTAATAACATTTTTATTTGACATTAGTTACAAATATTAGAAGTCATGTATATTAGATAATAATAAATTTAAGAATATTTTTATACTGTTAGAGAAATTTTTCAATCTCCCTTTTTAAATATTTTTAAAGTTCTGTCAATTAAGGAACATTGTATAAAGAAACAAGTCTAAAAATGTACATGGCTGATTCCAGAAAAAAATCGAAAATGGCTTCACCGAGTTCATCAATTTTTTTTTTACTCATTATTTATTTTTTTTTTTCTCAAGCCGTATTTTATGGCTTATTTGATTAAAATATTATAATGGTCCCCAACTGTTTTGAGTTTGATATTTTTCAATGGAATATAAAGGTAAAATTTAGTGAGGGAATGATGATGAGGGAATGACGAATCGAAACAAAATGACCATAACCTCAGAAACATAACCTTACTTCCCTATGCACTGTGAACAATGCGATATAAACACTGGAAACATGTGCAAATACACTATGATTAGTAAATTAAAATGTGTTTACCTATTTATAAATTAACATGAGGGAATGACGTGAAGAAATGTATTTTTTAAAAATCTCATTGATAAATTAGTTTTAACAAAATATCCTTTTTACAAATGTTCGCTGCAGTATAGGTTGTCAATAACAATGTTGCCATTTTTCAAAAAACTTAAGTTGGAACTTGGTAGGCATTAAAACTTTGCTGCAATCACACTGTTTCAAAGCGGTGAGGGAATGATAAGTTTTTCAAGGACAAATTTTGAAGTATCCTATAAAAGAAACGAGTACTGAAGGTCAGCGTTAAACGGAAAAGCGTTAACAGTTAACGAAAAAGGATATTTTATACCTGGTTCCTTAAATAGGGAGAGAAGGTATTTGTTAAAAGTTTACGGAAAAGGAAACTCTCTGCTCATTATACAAATTACCTTGAAATTTTAATTTTATTTCTTAATACAAACAATAGATTACCTGCAGGGAGTCACCATCATTAGAGCAAACCCTTGTATAATGAGGGTTGATGGCTTTAGGAAAAGAGATAAAATTTTCGAGTATTATTGAAAAGACAGAAAATAAATTATATTCTGAAATTTTACCTCATTACTCAAATATTCTTCAAATTTAAAATTTTCTTTCTAAATACGAACAATAGACTAAATAAGTTTTCGAATAAGGTTTTCGAGTTAACCCTTGCATAATGAGTGTTATAATTGGTTTTGGAAAAGAGAAAAAATTTTCGAGCTTTAACGAAAAGAGAGGTAAATACATTAGTGCGTGGTATAGAAGTGCATGGTAGTGAAAGTTATTAATGAATAGAACTTGTGTGTGTATAATGTGGAAGCGAATAATGCTAATTATTGTGTATTTTTTATTAAGTGATTAATGAAAAAAAGTCACGCAAAATAACAAAAACAATAACGTAAAAGATTAAAATTAAAATAAAACGTAATCGATGAGGAAAAAATAGATGTTTCGGAACATGAGGTAAAAAATGGAGTCATTTATGGAAATGAAAACAACATTAATATTCGTGATTTTGCTTATGCAGAAAAAAATATTAATAGCCCACATGTTCCAAGTTATAACGAACATTATCTTGGTAAAATGTCGTGTTTTTGCAAAAGATGCAAGGCTAAACATTTTGAGAAAGAAAAATTCAAATGAAATTAACTTATAATTATTGTTGCAGTCATGGTGGTGTATCGTTGCCTTTAGAAAAATACCCTCATGAATTAAAAAAATTGTAATGAAATTACTATTTTTAATATGAATGCTGAAGGTTTAATACCAGAGTCTTATGTAACGGTTTATAATACATCGATTAAACAATTGCAATTGGTTAGTCATTTAGATCCAAATGTTGTACCTTGGATATATCCTATACTTTATCCTCTAGGAAGCAAGGGTTATAGTCCCGATACGATTCGTACTGATAGTGACAAACCAACCAGAAATCAAACTGTACCCAGATCTGCTTATGTAAAATATAAAATAGGAGTAAGAGGTCATACCTTCAATCAATTCTTATATGGTGGAAGAATGTTTCAGCAATGGTTAGTTGATAATTATGTCAAAGTTGAAAAAGTTAGGTTACATTTTTGTAAAAATAATCAAACAAAATTAAGAAGTGAAACTTACAAAGGATTAATTGATCATTTAGATAAACAAGAAATTGAAAATAATGTACATGTTGGCAAGATGCTGATACTGCCTTCAACATTTATAGGATAACCTCGTAACATGTCAAAACAATATTCATATGCAATGACAATTATGTAGCTTTTCATGGTAGACCAGATTTATTTATTACAATAACATGTAGTTCAAAATGGAAAGAAATTTAAGAAAATTTATTACTTAATCATTCAGCTTCTAATAAACCTGACACGGTTGCAAGAGTCTTTCATTTAAAAGTAAAAAAATTAATCGATACTATAGTAGATGATAAACTATTTGGACAAGTAAAGTCCTATGTTTATGTTATAAAATTTCAAAAGCGCGGTTTACCTCACATTCATTTATTGGTTATATTGGAAGAAGGTTCTAAAATATTAAGAGCAGAGAGTGTTGATCGGTAAACTTTTTAAAGTAAAGTTTTTAAATTGTATTAGGTATATCATAATTTTTTATAATTATTCTTGATATTCTTGATTTTATTCTTCATCTTTTTTTTATTTAATTAATTTTTAATCAATCAAAATTTGCAAATTGATATACACGATGGATCAAAGATCACCTCATTTTAAATTTATTGCAATGTCTTCTTATCATTAATTTTCTTTTTTTATTATATTATGTATTTCTTTTATTACACATAATTATACACAAATGAAACATTGTTTTAAGAGGGAAACATCAGTTGCGATTTTCAAAAAATCGTTTTTTCTTTTTTTGCATTTTCTTAAATTATACATATTTAAAAATGTGTTTGTAAATTTCTAAGTTGATCATGGCTATTCGTCTTTTGTTTTACGCTTAGATTTACAGTTTTTGTACCCTTCCTTCATAATTTTGAGGACAGAAAGAATAATATGAGAAGCAAAGGTCATTTCAAGTATTTAACAAAAAATTACGTTGAAACTTTAAATGCGTTTTTCTCAAAATGACATTTTTAAAGTCAGTGATCATGATTACTCGAAAACCATTAAACCGATTAACTTGAAATTTGGTATGCTTAATTTACACATGTAAGTCGAGTAAGTGATCGGAGGATTTTTTTTTATGCGAAACTTTTTTTTATATAGCTGAAAATCGACGGTTTATTTTAACGAAAATCATACTGTTGACTTTGACAGGTCACCATTTTGTCGAATATTTTTTTTTTCTTTAAATCCTTCGATCACTAACAGGATAATTTTATTATAAATGTAAATCAATTTCATTTTTTCATTTGATACGAAGCATACTGGCAGAATCCTGATCACAGCGAAACACCTTTTTTTAGATGGCGTCGCTTCAATGACTCACATCTTCAAAAGTTTTGGTTGAAAAACACTTTTATTTTTTTTTTAATTACAGTTTTTAACATGTGCTTTTAACTAATAAATAGTATTTTTCAAAAAGTTTCATGGTTTTCTAGGAAGAAATTCTTGAAAAAAGCACTTTTTTTGTTACAACTGGTGTTCCCCCCTCAAGAAATTAAAAAATTTGGCGTGCGCTTTAGCGCGCGCTTTTTTTCTAGTATTTAAAAATACTTCCATTCGCTGTTTTTAAATTATAAACTCGTGTAGATACAGTTAATACTATCTTATATAAATAAAAAATAAAATAACAAACAATTAGTAAGGAATTTTACGTTTTAAGTTAATGATTTTCTTCGAATTCAGCAGTTGGGACATAGTGAGGGAATGATTTTCAGGGTACTCTCTTGGACGTATCTTCTTTGTTTATCATATAAGAAATAAATTTGTTTCATAAATTCGTACATCTAGTATAGTATTATTAAAAAAAATAACTTTTCATAACTAACAATCCTGATTTTCAGAAATCATTAAGGACATCAATTTCGATTTTTTTCTGGAATCAGCCACATACATTTTTCAAAATTATGTTGTATCTCCCATTTCAAAATTCAATTCAATTAATTACAATTTTTTATTTAAGTATTGATTTGTGTCCATTAAATAATTGAATTAATTATTTTAATCTTGTATTTCTTAATTTTACTATTAAATAACTCTCAAATATTTGAATCTGACATTTTCAATTTGTAATTCTGAAATATATTCTTTTGACGTCAAAATCTAATTCAAAGACCTCAACAATACCACTCAATTATGCTTCAAAGTAATTCGTTACAATTATAATTTTTTCGATTTTTTTTATCCCGATACCTAACAATTTTATGTTTTATCTCAGATATAGAATATAGTTTTTGCAAATTTCTGCTAAAATGTGACGAAATCACATGTAATACTTAATTGTAGAAAGTCTAAAAGCAGTCAATCAAAAAATTATATTATGAATTTGGTGACTAAGATGGTGAATTGATTCCATTGAATTTTTTCTAATGTTCAATAAAATTTTTTTGTTGACAAAGTTGACGATGAAGCTCATGTAAGTAGTTTTGATAATGTGATATTGTTCAACTAAGCTTATTAATGTTAACACAATTTGATTTAATTGATTTTAATTGACTTAATCTAATTTTTTGTATATTATAATTGCATTACAGACTCGACTTTTTACATAATAAAAATAATGCTTGAATTGTCCTGAAGATGAAGTCATATGGACTTCGAAACGTCGACACTTTGAACATCTAAATAAATTTGTAATTTTGTCTGAAGCTATCGTTTTTTCTATCAAATAGTATAATTAGAAATATTCTGATTTTTTTAATTTTCCGAAAAAATAGTATATCTCCCGTTGTTATTAATATTTTTCAATTTTGTAAATTTATAAACCCATCCTGAGTCAATACCTAAAACTCTGTCAAATTTGGTTTCAAACAAACAAAAAATTTTTAAAATGAAAATTTTTGATTTTTTGAATTTTGTAGAAATTTGAAATTTAATTTTGTAATTTATTTTTCCATTTTATTTTTAATGTTGAAATATGAATTTTTTAAATTATTTTTATCAAAATAAAAGGGCTAATTACAAAGAGTTTTGCAGTGATCCGTGAAAACATAAAAAAAATTACAATTTTTAAGTTTTAGGTTTTTTTGAAAAAGTGCCAAAACTTCCGTTCAAAAAAATATTTTTTAATGGGGTATGGCTACAAATTATTATTTAATTATTAATCCCATATCAATTATTATCTAAATAAAAAGCTATAGGTACAGAGAGTTCAAGAGTGTTACTTAAAAAAATGAAAAATATTAAATTTTTTGATTTTTTAATTTTTTTGAAAAAATGTTATAACTTTCGTTAAAATTAATATTTTTTAATGGGGTTTGGTTATAAATTTAAGTTACGCGAATACCTAATAGACTGCTAGATTTAACTTCATTCCGTGGAGCCGTTTTAAGTGATGCCCAGACAAAATATCGCGGACATACATACATACATACATACATACATACATACATACATACAAACATACAAACATACATACATACATACATACAAACAAACAAACATA
Organism: Ganaspis brasiliensis; assembly: GCA_037103525.1. Classification (NCBI taxonomy): domain Eukaryota; kingdom Metazoa; phylum Arthropoda; class Insecta; order Hymenoptera; family Figitidae; genus Ganaspis; species Ganaspis brasiliensis. Next base: position 147,091 of record JAZKLR010000562.1, read on the forward strand.
CATACATAATTTTTTTAAACAGGCATTTTTGAAATTGTTACTACTTGAAACAAAAATATAAACACAAATTTCCAAGTTCTGTGCAATGTACAGACAAAACTCTGATTTTATTAATATAGATGGTTAATTATTTTATGATTAATTATTTATTATTTTATAAAAAAGGGTTTTTTAAAAACTAAACTTTAAAACCTTAAATAACTGCAATTTTGTCAAACTAGGATCAAAACAATTTTATAAACATTGCCGAAAACGACTTAAATGTAACTTTTTATTTATTTGTTAATAACAGAATCAAAAAAAATTTTCAAATAAACACTGTTGCTTAAAACTATTTTTTAATAGTTGCTTAAGTAATACAAATCATTTTTTAACAAAATTTTGTAAATTTAAGAAAATAGTACTTTTTGAAAGTGGAAAATTTTTTTTGGTTTATTTTGTTAATTAAATATTGAATAAACAAAACTTTTCTTCTAATATTCAGAGAAGAAGATTCGATGTCAAATTTATCTACCTTTTAATTTTAAAAAAAAATTGAGGATGTTGAAATTGAACAGAACAAAATGATTTAAATATGGTTAATTATTTAATGATTTATTATTACTTATTTTATAAACAATAAATGGAATTTTAAAAACTAAACTTTGAAACCTTGAATGATTGCAATTTTGTCAAACTAGGATCAAAACGATTTTATAAACATTGCCGAAAACGACTACAATGTAACTTTTTATTTATTTGTTAATAACAAAATAAAAAAAATTTTCAAATAAACACTGTTGCTTTAAACTATTTTTTCATAGTTGCTTAAGTAGTAGAAATCATTTTTAAACAAAATTTTGTAAATTTAAGAAAAAAGTACTTTTTAAAAGTGGAAAAAACTTTTTTGTTCAATTTGTTAAATAAATATTTAATAAACAAAATTTGTTTTTTAAAATTCCTAGAAGAGGGTTCAATGTTAAATTTATCTACCTTTTAATTTAAAAAAAAACTAAGGATCTTGAAATTGAACAGAACAAAATTATTTTAATATGGTTACTTATTTTATAATTAATTATTAATCATTTTATATACAATAAATGGATTTTAAAAACTTAACTTTGAAACCCTATATAATTGCAATTATGTCAATCTAGGATCAAAACAATTTTATAAACATTGCCGAAAACGACTGAAATGTAACTTTTTATTTATTTGTTAATAACAAAATCAAAATTTTTTTTTAAATAAACACTGTTGCTTAAAACTATTTTTTAATACTTGCTTAAGTAGTACAAATCATTTGTTAATTAAATATTTAATAAACAAAATTTTCCTTTTAAAATTCTGAGAAGAATCTTGAATTTGAAAATTCATAATTGATACATTTGACATGACAATTTCGGTGGATTTTTTATTTGGTTAAATGGTAATTTAAGAAATCGGGAACTTTGAAGTTGGTGATATGTGGAATAGTGTTGCATTCGAGCGAGCTATCGCTCGAAAAAAACGAGAATCTCGTGAAAAATACATTGAAAACAAATGAAGATACTATTTGTATCTTTTTTTTTAAATGAAAGGACCGATTCTCGAATGCATCACTAATGTGGAATAGTTAATATAATGTTTCTATTTCGATTTCTATCACTTTTAAAAAGATTTAGAAAAAAATTAATTTCTATTCTCACTTGTCAAAATATTTATTTATTGACAGTAAAAAGCAAAGATGTTCGTTTGATTTTGTATTTTAAATTAAATATTTAATATGTTACTAAAATGTTTATATTTTAATTATTTGTTTCTTATCTGTTATCAAGTTCTACCTATCCTGTTTAATTTTATCTAATTTTTAATTAAGTAAAGGGTGGGTAGTGCAGTGATTGGTGAGTATAGAGTTAAGGGCTGTGAGGTGAATAAAAGGAGTGTACGTGAAAAAGGGTGAGAAATGAATAGTAAAAAGATGTGAGAAAGGAGGCAAAATTGTGAGGTTAGGATAAAAACGTGTTGAGTGAGAGTCAGGCCCGGCAAGACAGCTTAAGCCCGAGTGGGTAGCAACTTAAAATTTCGATATATATATGATAGATTTCACGTCAACTGTCCAGCCAAAAAAAAAGTTTTTGTTTAATCCTTTCCCAATTTTTGTTATAAGTTGTCTTATAGGTAAGTAATTTATCAGCCAAATATTTTTGGATTATATAAAAAATTGCCCGAGAGGGAGGGGGTTTAAGTTTTGAACTTTTTGTTAAGATGCTCTCATTTGTTTATTTATTGAGCTTAAAAAAAATGATAAAAAAAATTTTTGGTACATGATTTTTCTAGATTTTTTCATCAGCTTTCGATTGGCGTGGTCTATTTTAAATTTTTTTTTTATTTTGACCAAAATTTTTAAAAATTAAAAATAAATTTCACTTTTTTTCGTCTTTGGGCTCGTTTTATTTTTTTTTATTTTATTTTTAAAAGAAAGCTGAGATTTTTTCCTACAAAATATGTAATTTTCAAAAAACCCTTTTTTTTGTTTTTGAGAAATTTAATGTTGAAATTAGCGCGCCACGTCAAGGCGAAGTCTCACTTTACCGCCCCGCTTGTTGCTGTGCGCTGTATGCATCAGTACGTGGATATTTAATTATTCTAATCCTTAATTGAACTTTTCTCTGCATTTTACAGTGCTGAGACTGACATGAAAACAATTAAGTGCCTGCACTATAGTTCTTTTGTTCATTTTTTTATGTTTAAATTTTTTTGGCAATATTTTGATATTGGTTTCTCATAGAGAAAGTATTGTTTTACCTCCACAGGATCGATTGAAATTTTCTGAATTATCTTGATATATTTTGAACTCAAGATGTCAAAAATGATGTTTTTAAAAAATGTCTTGCTTATGTGTGTATGTAGTTATGTATGTTAAGATTATGTTAGGCTTTATATTTCGAAAACAATAACTTATAACAATGTTTTTTTGAAAGATTATAGGTCTTTAGGGGGGACAAATTATGCCCTACTTTTGAGTCTGATCTATCACTTCTAACTACATTTTTTTGAAATTTAAACATTTTAAAAAAAAATTTTCAAAAATGTACATATTTTTTGAAAACAGTAAAATCAGTTTATTTTATTTTTTTTATCTTTTTGAAAATGCATCGATTAAGCTCTTAGCGATCCTTATGCCAGCCATCCTCTTAGTGCAAATTGATAAAAAGTTATTAATATTCTATAAACAAAAAATATTGAAAATTATGTTCTTTAACAATTTTATTTTTATATTTTGTTGCTTTTTTAATATATTTCTGACTACTTGTAGGTCACTAAAAATAAATCAAATGAGCTTTTTGCGAACGGTCTAATGTAATGTTATTCAGAGTTATCATTGTTTAAAAAAAAATTAAGTTTCGTAACTTACGGAATCTTATTTACATTTTATAAGAAATTATATATACACCTATTTTGCGGAGAGTTTAAAACCACATCGATTGGTATACATAACTTGTCCCCCTTAAAGACCTATAATTTCAAAAAAAAAAACATTGTTTTTACTATTATTGTTTTCGAAATATAGAGCCTAACATAATCTTAACATACATAACTACATGCACACATAAGCAAGACATTTTTTAAAAACATCATTTTTGACATCCTGAGTTCAAAATATGTCATGATAATTCACAAAATTTCAATCGATCCTGTGGAGGTAAAACAATACTTTCTCTATGAGAAACCAATATCAAAAAATTACCAAAAAATTTAAACATAAAAAAATAAACAAAAGAACTATAGTGCAGGCACTTACTTGTTTTCATGTCAGTCTCAGCACTGTAAAATGCAGAGAATAGTTCAATTAAGGATTAGAATAATTAAATATCCACGTACTGATGCATACAGCGCACAGCAACAAGCGGGGCGGTAGAGTGAGACTTCGCCTTGACGTGGCGCGCTAACTTCAACATTAAATTTCTCAAAAACAAAAAAAAAAGGGTTTTTTGAAAATTACATATTTTGTAGGAAAAAATCTCAGCTTTCTTTTAAAAATAAAATAAAAAAAATAAAACGAGCCCAAAGACGAAAAAAAGTGAAATTTATTTTTAATTTTTAAAAATTTTGGTCAAAATAAAAAAAAAATTTAAAATAGACCACGCCAATCGAAAGCTGATGAAAAAATCTAGAAAAATCATGTACCAAAAAATTTTTTTATCATTTTTTTTAAGCTCAATAAATAAACAAATGAGAGCATCTTAACAAAAAGTTCAAAATTTTAACCCCCTCCCTCTCGGGAAAATTTTTTATATAATCAAAAAATATTTGGCTGATAAATTACTTACCTATAAGACAAATTATAACAAAAATTGGGAAAGGATTAAACAAAATTTTTTTTTTGGCTGGACAGTTGACGTGAAATGCATCATATATGTACTCTCTAAATTTCGTGGAGTGAGATTTCACTCCACTAAGAGCAAAAATTGAGCCACTCTTTTTAGAGTTCACTCTTTAAGAGTGAGATCTCACTCTTTTAGAGAGGGTCTTTTACTCTGATTGGAGTGGCTCAATTTCCACTCTTAGTGGAGTGAAAACTCACTCCAAGAAATTTAGAGAGTATATATATTGTATATATGGGGCATTCCATGCCAACTCGACATACCATCGAAATTGACATTTTTGATTTGGCTCATTTTTTATATGTGTATCCTACGAAAAAAAGCTTCATGAATTTTTTCAAATTTTTTTATAAAACCGTTCACAAGATATGAATTTTTCATAATTTTGGATGTTTTTTTCAAATGCTCATAACTTCTTCGAAAATGAATCAATTTTAATTGTTCTTCTCTAAATTGTGCAATTTTGAATAAATGTTTAAAAAATTAGTGCAAAAAACTATCAAAAAATTATTTTTTAGATTTTTTGTAATTTATTAATTAAAATCTTATTTTTAAAAATGTTTATGTCCTTTGATTTTTTTTTGAAAATTTTTCAAAAAAACTACTTTCTTTTGCATAAATTTTGAGCTAGGTCCCGTCGTAGGGAAACGATTTTTAATATATTTTTTGAATTTTTTTAATTTGACAAAATTTAGCATGAGCTTTTTTTGACACTGTATGGCGCTCCGTTGGATGTACTGATGGACTACTAAATAAAATATCAGTAAAAAGTTACATATAGGAGTGATAATGAAAATACTGAATCTATATTTGGAAAAATATTTTTGAGTCCCTGATATACCTTTAGCTTTTAGGTGTCGAACATTAAGATCTCCGGATGCTTCCTGATAATCTTTGGTTGTTGAGATCCTCACTTTAATGTTCGGTAAATTAGTTGGATTTTTAGCCTAAACGTACAACTCTTCAGCAGTTGAAATTTGTTTATTAACCTTCGCGCTACCGGTTGCTACCCTGGGTAGACACGAAAATATTTGAATTGAGATAACTTTTAGAGATTTGCTTCAATCTAATTGCAATTTTAAGTTACTGAACAAATTTTTATTTAATTTCGAAAAATTTAAGTAAAAAATTTTTTTTACATTTCTTCTTGATTCACCTTAGGGTGAAATCACATGGATGCGTTAAACATTGCGTCGCAATGAGAGAGAGAGGGAGACCAAGATATATTTACGTCTTTCTTTTTCTCATTACGATTCAACGTTTGACGGACCCATTCATGGACCAGATCGCGGACTGTTACGTTACACTTGTACGCACATTTCAACAAAAAGTTTCCAAAACCACACGAAATTGAATTGTTTTAATATCTTTTATGTATGCATCTAAAAGTATGCTTCTCTAATAACATTTTTTACTAATATAAACATTTCCGTATGTTTTGTTATTTAAGAGTTAAGAATGTTTTAGTACGGACTGTTACGTTACATAGTTTTGGAAGTCAGCTTTACAGCTGTCCTACATTGTTGAAAAAGCCTGTTCTTCTAGTGGACTATTTTTAACGTGTAGTAAATAATTTCGTAGCTTTTGAATGCAAGTAATAAAATAAATGTCAATAACACTAAAAAAATTTTTTTTTAATTTTTTAGAAACAAAAATGTTTGGACTGTTACGTTACACGAAAAGAATGTTACGTTACCCTTGCGATTTATGTTCATGTAAAAAGTGAAATTAGGTATTAAAAATGTCTTCCATTGTTTTATTTTACATAATGAACATTAATTAGGTTGTCTTACGACTAAACAATTAAAACATTACAGTGGAATATATTAAGTTTCAAGCAAGCAACAACACTCTGAATACACAGCCACACAAAAAAAAATATCTTGATCTGGGAACAAGTCCTATATATTCCTACGAATTTTGAAGAGCTAAATCCGAATTCGAGATCAGAATTGGTCAGGCGGGTCTGAGTTAGAACCTTCAGAAAACAATTTAAAATCGCTAATATAGCAGACAAAAATATTTTTTTTTTTTAAGAAATGCTTAATTAAACTCACTATGGAGGTTTATAGGGTCGCTGATAACAAATCTATTCATGACTTTTTAAAGTTGATAATGGGAAAATCAGAATGTCTGAAAAAATTAAAATTTTTAAAAATGATAATAAAACTCAAATTTGGATATACGTTTTGAATCTAGGTTCAACATTTTCAAGATTATGAATAAATCCTGACCTTCAATAGTATGATAAGAATCTATATTGAGTTTCATTAATTTAATCAATAATTTAACATTTTTGTCTGCCATTTTGTATTTGCCATTTAAAATTTTGAAAAATCATGAATAAATTCGTTATCAGCGATCCCAAAACCCCATAAATACTGTGTTTCATTAAGTTGGTAGAAAATTATGTTTTTTTGTCCGCCATCATACATCAGCTATTTTGAATGTTGAAAAATTATGAGCGAATTCATTATCACCGACTTCAAAAATCCCCATATACTGGTTTTATTAATTTTAATCAATAAGATAAAGTTTGATCCAACATGAATGACATTTTCTATTTTTTGTACAATTTGCGCTATTTTCGCGTCGCTTTTTTTAAATATAATGTATTAAGGGGATGTGATGGATTATGACGTCACTGGTTTATGCAAAATTTTTCCGTAACTTTTCTGCCAAAATATTAAACATTTTTCACGAAACTTGGTAGAATTACCTAAAATATTATTAAGAAGGTCTTTCTGAATCAAAATTAGTTTTGAAAAAAATGAAATTCTTCTAAAATTTTCCAAAATTAATTTTGGGCCAAAATTCGAGCAAATTCGGGTCAGAGAGACCTTCCTAAAGACGTTTTAAGTAAATGCACCAAGTTTCATGACAAAATATTCAATATTTTAAGAGAAGAGTTACAGACAAAGTTTGCCTATACCAGTGACGTCATAATCCATCACATGCCCTTAATGAATGTATATTTTTAATGTTCAAACAATTTGTGTCAATTTCAAATTCAGTGCATCAAAATACATAGGAATATATGGTTTTTATTCACAGATCAAGATACTTTTTTCGGGATGTTGTGATATGGGTGAAAAAAGACTGTTACGTTACAAATTGATTTTGGCTCTTAAAACAGAAACAATTGAATATGTTGCTGATTTTATATTTTATTTAGAAAATAACATAAAAATGCTCAAAAACAATTAAGTCATTGTATTTAGTTGACGTGATAGATTTTGCGTCAAAAAACTTTTTGGGATTTTGGACTGTTACGTTACATTAAAAAAAGCGGTCGAATTCTTTTGCATTACAAATGTTATAAAAATTTTTTTCTTTCAAGTATTTAATTTAGTTACTTTCAGTTAACCTAACTCTATCCGAAAATAACGGATAGTACGTAAAAAGTAACATTTATTCAATAAAATGCAACTTTTTGTTTCGTAAAATTTTTTTTCCGTGGTTTCATTTTTCGTGATCTGGTCCACATGGAATCGTACCCTAAAGCTGGCGTCCGATTTTTCCGTTTTGCGTTGCATCAGAATGAGATAAAAAAGGACACATACATACTTTGTCCTTTTTTATCTCATTACAACGCAACGCAGAACGGAGGCATGGGACGCCGATTCACAAAAGTTGTAGCGTCCGCATCTACAAAACAGGGGTAGATGCCGGTATTTCTCACTAGAGATTCAATGTCTATCTGCAAAGTGCATGTCTAGACGTCTGAGTTTAATTGGTTGAAAGAAGGCGTGCTTATTTATATATATTATTTCGAGAAATAACCAATAACTAAGAGAAAAAATATTTTAATTATATTATAAGCAAAATATAAATTAAATTTATGTTTTTTGTTAACCATAGGAGTGCACTTTCAATTAAGTGTTCTGAAATTTCGAGTGGGTCATGCTACCCACCTGACCCATATATCCTGCCGGCCCTGGTGAGAGTAAGAGAGCGAGAGAGTGACAAAGATAAAAGCAGTGCTTCTGGGTAAATAAGGTAGAACTTGACAATGTCGAATAAAGAGAAAAGAAATGACGCAAGTGGTAAAAGCGGGAATGAGTCTAAGGCGCGAAAATTTGAAAAGGAATTGGACAGAAAAAGTTTTGAATGCAAGGATTGTCAAGTTTTACTAAGTCTAATCAAAAGAACAATGAAGGAAAATGATGAGCAGTTTGATGAAGCATGGGATGAAATGGAGGAAATTAGGAAACTGGAGAAAAAGAGGTTTAAGCAAATTGAGGGATTACGAAAAGCAGTGAAAGCAATTTTAGAGAGGGTTGAATAGTGGGAGTCTAGTTGGGATTAGGAGACGGAAAATATGTGGAAGTGAATGGTGGAGTTAGAGAAATATATAATAGAGAGAGAGAGGAGAGTAGGAAGAGAGAGTTCGTAGAAAGGGAGAGGGTAACATTAAATGAAGGAGTGGAAGAAAGGGTGGGGAGTAGAGAAAAAGCAAATGACGAAGTAAAAATAAAAATGGGGGAATTATCGATGAGAGTAGAAGTTATGGAGAAGGAGAAAAAAAAAGAAATATTGTTATTAAAGGTATGAAGGTAGAGTGGAGAAAAGGCAAAGAGGAGGTAAAAAAACTTTTGTCAAGAATTGGATCTAAAGTTAGGAACAAGAACGTTAAGGGGGTAAGAGGAGAGGATGTGGAAAAACCGAAATTATGAATTGTGGAATTAGAAGATGAGAATGCTAGGATGGAAGTAATGAGATTGTAATGTAGGTTGAAAGGAAGTGCAGAGAGAATAGTTTGGGTGGATGGAGTGGAATGGCTGGTGAAAGAGGATACAGAAGGGGTTATCAAAGTGGTATTAGAAATAGGTTAGAAGAGGAAGGGAGAAGGTAAAAAGATCAAGAAAAAGGAAGAAAGTGTGTTAGTGGATGAATGGAGATGTTTGTAGGATCGGATGAGAAATATATGGAGAGAAATGAGTGAATGGTTAGGATTAGAATGTGTGATATGACTGATAAAGAAAAGAGTAAAAATAGAGTTTTATAAAAGGGTGGGTGATGAGGTGGATAAACCCTGAAAGGGTAAAAGGAACAGGAAACGGAAGCCTAGGCACTTGGCAGTTAGTTAAGTAAAATATTAGAAGAGAGACGATTAGGTTAAGTTGATTATGTATTTCAAGTTAAGTTTAAGGAAGGATAAATTTAAGCGTTGTTGTACTTAATTTGTATTTGAATGTAAAGGGAGCGGAGGCCCTCGAACCCGTAAGGGATTAGTAAATAAATTATATATAGTTTTTAATTTATTTTAAGTAATATTTCTAATGTTATGTGAACTTCATTAAATTAATACTTTTTAATCTAATTGAAGTTTAATAATATGTAAAAATTTCTTAAATTATTGTTTAATTTTTATTTAAATATTTAATATTCTGCTAACATTTTTTATGTTTAATTATTTATTTCTTACCTTTGATTGAGTTCTATCACGTTTAATATTATAAAGAACTATTTAATTTGTAAAATAAAGTTATTAACATTTATTATAGTTTCTGATTTATAAATTATTATTTATGAAATGTTTAATATGACACCAAACATATCACAAATTAAAAAAGCACCCTTTGAGACCTGAAGTATAAGTAAAATATTTTAGGATTTTTCATCAGAAATAGCGTGTAACAACTAGTGTTAGGCATCGAATTTGCGTGCGTGGTGTGGAGGGTTCCATTCCTCGGTATGGTGCGATTTTTAATTATAAGGGTATAATTATTTAGATATAAGAAATATGATATGTGAAAATTGTAAAAACCTTTATAAACAAAAAAAAAAGATTATTTATTTTTTTATTTACACAGAATTCCCGCTGTCCATATGGACCATACATGGGTAACTAAATTCTAATAATTAATCTACAAATTAAATCTAATTGGTGAACCCTAATTGTAAAACGGATTCTAATTGTATAATACAAAAATGTATGGCAACTTTTGCAGAATATATAGTAACTTTGGCAGATTGATATTAAATCAATATTCAGCTACAACATACGTGTTAGATAATTTTTAATGTTAATCTACATTATATACTTAACATATGTGCGCTATGTAGTTTTCTAGTGTGGAGAAGAAATTTATTTTAGATGAGAAAAATTTATCAAGATCTGGCTTAATTTCGGCTAACACCGTATTAACATGTCGACACGCAAAGTATAAAGGAGCAACATTACCAATAACATTATAAGGATGATTTAAATAAAAAGGTAGAGAATTCCTTGAATCTGTTCTCATAATTCTAAGTGGCATCTGAGATACCAATTGCGATGCATGAATTTGATCCGATAGGACTTTAAATCGAAACAAAACGGCATTAAAAATACGCGTCTTTTTAAGAGTTTTAAAATGAAAGCGTCGACATGGAATTCTGTAATCAGATCCTCGTTGAGCGTAAACTCCATCCACCTTGAAAGCTAAATATTTTAAAAATCTTTCTTGAATTCTCTCTAACTTTTGATAGTCTTTGTCAAAATACGAAATCCAAGTAACAGAATCATCATTCAATTTAGGCAATACCAAAGTATTATATAGAGCAATCAATGTCGACTGATTGTGAAAATTCTTAGAGGATCTGAACAGAAAACCAAGAGCCTTCGAGGCGGATGCAGTCATCTTTGTGATTTGTTCTTTGAAGGACAATCGATCGTCATAGATCACACCGAGGTCACAAGTTGAAAAAACTCTTTTAATTACATCTTTGTCAATTTTGTAGTCAAAATTTATAATTGTTTTGTTTCTAATAAATGATAATACATGACATTTCGCAATATTTAAAGAGATTCTATTTATAACAGACCATTGTAAAATTTTTTCTAAGTCAGATTGTAATAAATAACTATCATTAGAAGACCGAATTATGCAATAGATCTTAACATCATCCAGATATAATAACATCTCTGATTGGACAAGTTCATGAATATCATTAATATAAATGTTAAAGAATGGCGATCCGTGTTATGAACCTTGAGGCACATCTGATGTTGGAACATAAGGCTTAGATAAACAATTGATAACAGATACCTGATGTGATCTGTTTGCAAGATAGTTACTTAATAAATCCTTCAAATTGCGTGGTAATGATAGTGCTTGAAGCTTTTGGTACAAAATATCATGCTCAATTGTATCAAAGGCTTTCGAAAAATCTAAAAATATTGCATCAACCTGTACACCATGCTGTAATGCATCATTAACAAATTGAGTAAACTGAATCAAATTTGTGGTGGTCGATCGCATACGGATTCCACCATGTTGCTGATCAATGATTTTAGAATACAAAGCATTTTGAATTGTTTGGATAATAGCTTTTTCAAAGACCTTCATAAAATTCAGAATTAGAGCTATTGGTCAGCAATTAATAAGACACTTTTTATCACCAGCTTTGTATATCGAAATAACCTTCGCAGTTTTCCACGCTTGGGGAAAAATACCAGTAGTTAAAGCAAGATTAAAAATTAAAGACAAAGGTTGGCACAATACCGATACACAATCTTTGACAAAAAAACTAGGAATTAAATCAATTCCAGAAGTAAACGAAGGCTTCAACGTTCTCGCAGCTTTGTAAACTTTATCTACAGAAAGGTGAAATGATGACTCGCATGCATCGTTACTTAAAAAGATCTAAAGATGTTAATACCACAATTATAAAAATAATAACTTAATAAATTGAAAAGCATTAACAGATAAAATGGAACCCATTTTTTAATAACAATTTAATATTTATTTTATAATATTAAAATTACACTTAAATATTTTATTATTGATCATTATTTTATACTTTATGTTGGAGTTATTATTATCGTTGTTATTATTATACTACTTTAATCGAATTTTGCCAGAATGATTAATATTACTATATTGTCTTTATTATTAATTTTATTATGTCAATGAATGTTCCTAAAGCTAGATCCTACAGCTTATACTGGAACAATTTAAAAAAATTAAGCTGAAAATGTTCATCAGACCATGAATAGCATGTCTGTCTAGACCGTAACATGGAGAAACCGTCACCATTTTGATCAGAGCCCCGAAATGACGGTCTGGTCAGCGCCAGAGCAGACAGTAGACAGTCTACCTAGCACCCAATCAGTTCCCTAAGATTCTGCCACACAAATAACAATGAAGATTTTAACAATCGGACAGATTCGCTTGAAACTCGATAATTGGAACTTATTTGAAGTTGCAGATTACACAATTCATTGAATTCGCTTAAAATCAGTTTTAAACGAATCCGTAAAAAAAAAAAATTTTCCACCATTTTGAATTTACTCGATTCGTCATCAGCGACCCTGAAAATCTCCGAGTTGCCAGTTTTAAGCGAATCCGATAAAATTTTAATTTTTTGTCCGCCATATTGGATCCGCCATGTTGAGTTTTCAAAAACTAACACCGGATTCGTAATCAACGACCCCAAAAACACCTGAGTAACCAGTTTTAAGCGAATCCGATAAATTTTTAATTTTTTGTCCGACTTATTGGATCCGCCATGTTGAATTTTCAAAAACTAACACTGGATTCGTAATCAGCGACCTCAAAAACCCCGAGTAGACAGTTTTAAGCGAATCCGATAAGTTTTTAATTTTTTGTCCCACATATTGGATCCGCCATGTTGAATTTTCAACAACTAACACCGGATTCGTAATCAGCGACCCCAAAAACCCCCGAGTAGCCAGTTTTAAGCAAACCAGATAAGTTTTTAATTTTTGTCCGCCATATTGGATCTGCCATTTTGAATTTTCAAAAACTAACACCGGATTCGTAATCAGCGACCCCAAAAACGCTCGAGTAAGAAGTTTGAAGCCATTAAACACACTCCAAAGGGGCGTGTAACGCGCCCCTGAGAGCGCGCAACAGACCCCCGACAAGGCAAGCAGTACGCTTTCATTGAAGAGTGCACTGCTTGCCTTGTTTGGGGTCTGTTGCGCACTCTCAGGAACGCGTTACACGCCCCTTTGGAGTGTGTAGCTGAACTTATGTCAAAGTGCGATACGAAACCTCCGAAGGTGCAGCAGCATAACCTCTTTTCTTTCAGTGTATTAACTTTTTAACTTTAAGATCGTTTTTCTCGAAATCTTTTTTTAGACGTAAGCCCCCTTTTCACTGTCCGCAGGTCACATTATAGAAAGAGTTGCGCGGATTCATCTTTCATTAATAACTGTTAACGATAAATATTAAAATAGCTGATGAAGAGAAAGAATCGGGTGACGGATTGAAAACTGTGGATTTAGACGGATAGCCAAACTCTTTTATAATGAAAGGATTAAAGGGGATAGAAAATGTTTTAAACGGTTAAACAAGGATAGAAAATGGATATAGACTGTAACCTTCATTAGACTGTATTTGTAAAAGCTTTCACAGTCTTAGATGGCCCAGTAGCTAGCAGCAAGGATTTCGACATCGAAATAACTTGTATAACTTGTAATAATTTACTATATTTATTTATAACAAATAAATTAAAAACTTACAGTTGGACGAATAGAAAAAGATATAAAAGAATATAAAGGATTAAGAGCAGAGATTCAAATGGGTAGACGAGTTTTATCATTTTTAATCCGTTATTTTTTACCCGTTTAAATACGTCTACTTCTAGTAGGGAACATTTACTTTTAGTTATGTAGTTATAGATAGAATGAATAATAAATAAATGGATTAGGGATAGGAAGAGAAAACATTTTAGGAATGCGAATAGCGTAATTCCCGGGTATAGAAAATTCAATTTGTTTCGATCACTTATTTTGTATCTCTTTCTATTTTTTTACTCTCAGCAGGGTATCAAGTATTAAACACATACGCTGTAATGTACTGAAAATTTAATTGATGCTTGAAATACTATTGCGCATTTGTTTGATGCTTGGAACATTACTGCGCGCATGTATGTGTTAATTGGAGGACTATAGGGACAAAAAGTTCTATATCAGTTCGAGTTTTCCTAATTTTATTGGTACTCGATTCGTTTGTGTTTTATTGATTTTCGAGTTCTCAAATTTCTTGGGGTCTCGAATCGATCGGATACCCGAATTTATTTGTGACTACAAAATTGGTTGTGGGCTCGAAATTTTTCGGGCACCCGACAAATTCGAGCTTAGCTCAAACCTGACTCGTCCCAGCTCGAATAACGTCAGCTTGGCCCGTCCCGAAATTTTAAACTTTTTGCAAAGGACTAATATTTTGCTTTACAACATTAAAAATATTTTAAAATAAAGCAAAATAAATTTCAAAAATATTCTTTACTATTTCGAGAAGTAAGTATTTCATGGAAATTCAGGCATTTAGTAGGAAAGAAAACGATTTTGAGTAAATGTTAAATAAATTTAATTATTTTTCTTCGCTGCGCTTCTTGTCGGATATTTATTTATCTACAAAAACATTAGATAAAACATCAATCTTTTGTTTGATAAAATTACTTACCAATAAAGATGAAAATTTGATGATGGGAATACCGAAGCAGCATAGAAACTGACACCGTCTAAAAAAGTTTAATTACCAGATTTAAAATACTGCGAAACATATTTTAAAATAAACTAATATTAATTTAGATTTGTTTGTAATATAGTTGAACCTGTCTAAGCGAGAGTTCAAGGGGTCGAAAATTTCCTCTCGCTTATAGAGGTTATCACTTATCGAATTTCTCATACCCAGAAGTCCAACAGCGTTTTTCCTCGCTTATGGAGGTTTATGAATCAATGCACATTTGGGGAATTTTATATGAACTGACCAAGGTGAAAAAACAGTTTCCCTAGTGACTTTCAAATTCAGGTATTTTGTATTCCTGTTAGATGATAATTACTGGTAAAAAATGTTAACATTTCGATCAATATTTGCTGAGCAAGATGGGGGTAAAATTTTAAACTACGTTCTAGTTCGATAATATTTTGCACTTAAACATGGGGAAAATAAAGTTGTGCGCTACGCAAAGAATGACCAATAGATGAACAAAGGGACCGAAGTATTCAATAATTGGAAATATTAGTTTTGTAGGCACTTGAACGCTGCATGGATGACTGCGCGAAAAAGTGTAGTGGTTGGTATTAGTAGTGGTATGTGACATTAGAATATTTAAAACCTTTTTACCTTCTACAGGGTAGAAGTAATTGTTTAAATGCTTGCATTATGTTAAAGTTAAAATTTTGAAAAAATAAATTAATTCTGAAAACTACATTACAATAATTTTTATACATAAAAATTGCCATTTAAAAGTGACAAAAAATATTTTTCATTTTTATTTTTGATTGTTTATTTCTGCGAAATAGCTGCTTGAAGTTAGCCTTAAATTTTACTGGCCGACACGATATCTAGAGTTTGGATTGTCTAAAATCAAAAAATCAAGTATTTTCTTAAAATTTTGATCTGTAGTTATCGCATGAACTAGGATCTTTTAATTCCAATGAAAGGAAACAAAATGGCGGAAGTTTAAATTTTTTACCCCTTTTTTACAACTTAATTGTAAAAAACGTTGTTTTGAGAAAAAGGCGTTAAACATTCGCGCAACCAAGGGCTGCTCGCGCTGGTCACGCAATATAAATATTCAATTGTACTTTTAATTTTTAAGGTAAAAATGACTTAAATACAAATACTTTTCTCTAACATTGCTGTATATTATTAAATAATAAATTTTACTGATAATGCTATAATGACATTTGTTTAAACAATTTTTTACTGCTATGCTATGCGCCTTATGCTTCTGCAGTATCGCGTTTTTTAGCATGTTTTTGAACTCTACTACCTATATATTAGTTTTTATCTTATTTCTATAGGTATATAGTATACGAAATTGATGTTCATGAAAAATATTTTTTTTTTAAAAATAAATCCATACTGACCCCTTAACATGTCCTTTCTGTATTTTTCACGAACTTTCTTTAAATTTAAAATACGCACAATGGGCTAGACCTCCGAAACCCTGATTAAAACTTCAAAATGTATTTAAAATGCACAAGAGTAAATAATTTAAAGTTTCTGGGGTCGCTGATAACGAACATGAAGCTAAATTATCAAAATTTAAAATGGCAAATCCAATATGGTGGACATAAATAAAAAATTTTGTTTGATTTTTATAAAACTTGGTTTTTAAAGATTTCTGGGGTAGTCAGAAAAAACTTATGCAGATTTAAAATTTTTTCATTTAGTCAAATATGCATGTAGAACGTCTCACTAAATTTCTGGGAGAGAGTTTACATTCCACAAAGAGTAAAAGTTAAGCCACTTCTATCATAGTAAGAAACTAACTATAAAAGAGCGAGTTGTCACTCTTATAGAGTGAATTTTTACTCCAATTCGAGCGGAAATTCACGCCAAGCAAAAGTGAACACTCTTATTTTGGAGTGAATATTACTCAAACTGTAGTGAACTTTCACTCTACTAGAGTGAAATCTCACTCTTTTAAAGTCTGTTTCTTACTCTGATTAGAGTGGCTCAATTTTCACTCTTTGTGGAGTAGAAACTCACTCCAAGAAATTTAAAGGGACGTACTATATATGAGGCAAAATTTTCCCAAGTGTACCAGTCGAATAAATGAAAAGGGCTAATATTTGCACAAAATGTAGTATTGTAGGTTAGTACTTGAACCACCAAGTATTATGAAATTCTAATAAAAATTGTAGAAGGGGGAGGGGGTGGAAGATTTTGGTTAAGTGTGAAAAGGGAATTTTTTGAAAAATCATAACTATTATGCAACAGGGTGAAAAAATTTTTGACCTGTATGTTATCAAAAGGTTTTTTCTTCCTCTTTCGAATGGTGCAAAAGAATTTTTTTAATGTTTAAAATTTTACCTATGTTTTTCAAAAAAAATTTCTTTTGACTTTTTTTGAAAAACGACATTTTACTCAAGTTATCCGATCCAGAAATTTTAGTCTGCAGACAGACATACGGAATCAGGAGGTCTTAAAATGTCAAGAAATGTAGATGTATAAATGTATATTTATGTATAAATGTATGTATAAATTAAGATGTATATGTTATATGTATAAAAATAATGTAAAAATGTTATAAAATAGTATAAATAATAAATATCAAATATAATAAATAAATACAAAGATTCCGTACAACTGATAGGATGTTACCAGTTAATGAGAATTAATATTTATTTTGACTCATTATATTTATCTCCCAAAAGTATGGTGTTATTGCTTCAAAGTCAGATACTTTCGATTTGATAGCACCATGCTATCAAATTGAAAGCATCTGTATATAATGTAACAAACTGCTACTTTAGGGGTAACATTATATACTATTCTTCTGTAGGAATGACTTATTGATACAATAGAACCTATTTTATTAAATTTACAGCATATACATATATTTCAAAACAATTTGCTGATAATGCAACTAATCATGGTTTGATTCAATAGAAGCGACACTGTAGAATGATAAAAGCAGTGCTTTAGATTTAATAGCATATGCTAATGGCAGCCCGCAATGACACTATTGAATGAATCAAAGACTGATGTCATTGATTCAATCGTATTTTTTTCTCAGTGTAGACATCCTTCTTAAGGTGACCTATGAGTTAGCAGTCAAGAAAAAAGTTTTTGTCTGAATTAATAACAAAAATATTAAATAATACTAATTATTTTAATAATATAATTATAATTTAGTAACATTTGAATTATTGTTTTTGTAAAAAATGAAAGTAAATTAAAATATTTTATTTATCTTATTTTTTAGGCGTCTTATCTTCAGGAAAAAGGTATTTAAGACCTACTGCTGTACCCACGTTGAGGTTGAAACTCGGAATGAGAAAACCTGAACGTATGGAAAAAATTCGGAAAACTCTGTTTGAAGAAGATTTAAACTCAACGTCGTCATCATCATTACCTTTGTCTCTTTTAGATGATTTACCAGAAAATGTGGAAGATTTCTGTGAGCAATCAGAAGAAATTTCAACAGCTGCTACAGTGAAACCGAATTCACAAACCTCTAAATACGATAATTTAATTTTTAAGGAAAATAATGATGTAACGGATAAAAACAAGAATAGTCCATCAGCTAGCCACAGTTTGATTTTGAATAATGTGTGTATTGAAAAAAATTATACTGGTGTGAGTTTTCAAGAAAATGAAGAATCGAACACGTCGCTTTTCGAAGAAAATACCGCGCATGATGTAGAAGTAGTGTCTTTCACTGTAGATAACGCCAATATTTATTATGATAATGTACAATTAGAAGAAATTGTGTTTTCTACAAATTTCGAAAACAAAGAAGCTGAGATAATTGTTGAAAATAAAAATGAATTGCACACTAAAAAACAAAAGACGTTTAAATCAATAGGGGTTCAAGCTGGTCGTGGATTTCTATCGGTCTCTTCAATTCGCCACAGAGATAGTGTTGTGCATTATTTTACTGGCTTAGAAACTTACGAAAAATTCTCCTTCGTGTATGCAACTTTAAGTAGTTATGTAGATAATATTAAATATACCCAAACACAAGTAAATTGTATTCCACCGGAGGATATGTTTTTACTAACTGTTATAAAATTAAGAAGAAATATTGCTGACTTTGGACTAGGCTTTTACTTTGGCATTAGTGAAGCACTTGTCTCAAATATTTTTAACACGTGGATTCGTTTTATTAATCAGCTGTGGTCAATACTAGATATTTGGCCGTCACGAGAGATCGTCGACTTTTATATGCCAAAAGGCTTTAAAAAACATTATTCGTCCACACGAGTTATTGTCGATGCAACAGAAGTCCCCATCGCTAAGCCCTCGAATCCAACAGCACAACAGTCGACATTTAGCACTTACAAAAATAAAAATACTTTAAAGGTTTTGGTGGGTGCAACACCAGGGGGTCTTTTGTGTTACAATTCGACAGCATACGGAGGCAGTACTAGCGATAGACAAATTGTCGAAAGATCTAATCTTCTCCAAAAATGTCAGATAGGCGATTCCATTATGGCTGATCGCGGGTTTAATGTTGACGATATTTATCAGCCTCACGGAGTATTAGTTAACATCCCACATTTCTTAAGAGGTAAACAGCTTCCAGGTGTAACTGTTTTGTCAGACAGAAAATTAACTTCGAAACGCGTACACATTGAACGTTTGATAGGGTTGACAAAAACGTACAAAATTTTACAAGAACCATTAAATTTTTCGTATACACGTTTAGGAACAGAAATCTTTACTATATGTCTAATGTTATGTAATTTCCGAGAATGCATCGTAAGCGAAACAGCCTAGTAGGCCTAAATTGTAAATTGTATACATTTTTAATTACAAATTTATATACATTGAAAATCAATTTAAAATGAGAATAAATGGAACCAATTATTAAAAATAAGAAAGAAAAAGTTAATAACTATGGTAATCGATAAATAATAAAATAATATTGTATTAAACTGTCATTTTATTATAGTATTTTCAAATAAAAATATTTATCAACACCAGTAACTTATTTTTTACCTTTTGTTATTTAATATCACAATGGATCATTCTGAAAAATATGATTTGCTTTACAAATATGAATATTTTCCGAGTTAATACTTTTTTAGTATCACGTTATGTTTCACAAAACATAAATTTTTATAAACATTAAAATAATATATTATAACAGAACGCTGGATCCTTGGGACAATATTTTGTACATATAAGTATGTTTTTAGTTAACACTTAGTAAAAAACAATTTGACAGTTACAAAAATTATAAGTTTTCTAAATATTAATACATTTAAACGCTACACTTACATGTTTTATAAACTTTTTGTCATAAAAACTACAATAACATTACATAAAATATAATTTTATATAATAATTAACATGTACATTTTAAAGATAAATTTTTATGAACATTAACTTATTTAGAACACAATACTGGAACAATTTTTCCTTACAAATCACAGCTCTTGTAATCTTTATATAAATATTTCTGTAAAATAGCTGCTTTTAAATATTTCTCATAAAAATCGTTTAAGCGCTGCACCATTTGAATTATCATTTTGTCGTCACGATCAATTGTAATAATAAACGTTTCGATTGTTGTATATATCATTAGTTTTGCTTCTAGTCTTTCAGTTACGAATAATTGACCCTGGAGTTGATAGTAGTAGCCATGGGTTTTTTTAGAGTAAAATAACCAGTCTCGTCATCGATTTCTAAAAAAGGTATTGTTTTTTCGGAGATAGAAGAAGATTTCCGGGAATATGGACATTTGACTTTTACGATTTTGTCATTGTCCAAGAGTCCATCTGGAGAAGCTCCTAAGAAAGGATGAGTTATACTTATGAAAAAGCCACAAATATCCACTTTTACACCAACTGTCGTTTCGTATAAATTAATGACTTTATTTTCATTCTGAATGCCCCAGTTTGTTGCTTTTGATATAAAAGATACAGGATTGATCAACTGTTGAGCAACTTTCATTTGACTCTTATCGTCGCGAATAATGCAGCAAGTATAAATCAGTTTGTGCAGAAAACTAAAATGCCATTTTAGCTAGTGAACTTGAATTTGAAGTATATATTTATGTTATACATTATCAATTAATAAGTGTTAAGTAATAATTTTTTATAGTATTTGATAGAAAATAAGTTTTTTCAAAAACTAAAAATATTATTTAAAATTGGAAATTTTGTTTTGATAAATTTTATAAGTAGTAACGATGTTAATTTTATTTGTTATAAATCCATTTATTATACTTCTAGCTTACAATACTTAAGCTTTCGTCCTTCAACGATATCTGATTGATATCTGATATATCAGCTGATATCTGCTTGGTAAGTTTTTGAGGTTATGTGTGTATTTTTTTTAAAGGTTAATCACATTTATAAGAACTATTTAACAAACAAACAAAAAATTTTACAGTAATAAACTCCTGGAGATGCCCATTGTTGAAGTGCGACAGCGTGAGTATTGTAAGCTAGGAGTAAAATACAGTAAAACCTCGTTAATACGAACTCGGATAACACGAATTACGCTTTAGCGCAAACAAAAGTTTCGGTCCCTTGAAAATAACATAGGTTTAATTTTAACGGATAACACGAACACTTGGTTTACAGGAACAAAAATTATGGTCCCTTCAAGTTCGTGTTAACGAGGTTTTACTGTAAATAGATTTTTAACAAACAAAATTAACATCGTTACTAAAAATATTATTATTCATGAACATTTTTAGTGTTTTTATACAGATGCACAGTGAGGAATTCTTGGAAATTGAGGTTCAAAATACTCTACAGCTCCTAATTTTGAACATATTCAATTTTTTCTTTCTTTAAGGACGATCGACCCTGTCGATAGAAAATACCCGAAAAATGAGTGGTTAAAATGACTAAGTGTTTTCAGGTACTTTTGAGGTACTATCCTATATAAGAAACAATAAGAAACAAGTACTGAAGGTAAGCGTTAAAAGTTAACGGAAAAGCGTTAACAGTTAACGAAAAAGGATATTTTTATACCTGGTTCCTTGGTTGGAGAGAGAAGGTATTTGTTAAAAGTTTACGGAGAAGGAAACTCTCAGCTCATTATACAAATTACCATAAAATTTAAACTTTATTTCTTAATACAAACAACAGACTATCTGCAGGGTGTCATTATCCTTCGATCAAACCCTTGCATAATGAGGGTCAATGGCTTTAGGAAAAGAGAAAAAATTTTCGAGTTTTAATGAAAAGAGAGAATTTAAATTAAATTCTGAAATTTTACCTCATTATTCAAATATTCTTTAAATTTAAATTTTTCTTTCTAAATACAAACAATAGACTAAATAAGCCAATCGTTTTTCAAGCCAACCCTTGCATAATGAGTGTTATAATTGGTTTTGGAAGAGCGAAAATATTTTCGAGCTTCAACGAAAAAAGAGATAAATACATTAGTGCGTGGTATAGAAGTACATGGTAGTGAAAGTTATCAATGAATAGAACTTTAGTGTGTTTAATGTGAAAGTGAATAATGCTACTTATTGTGTATTTTTTATTAAGTGTTTATAATAAAAATGTGTTTAATGTGAAAGTGTATAGTATTAATATGCTTATTGTTTATTAAGAGTTTGTGTTGAATAGTTCTTAATACGGTGAACAAAAAGTGTTTATTAAAGAAATGAACTGTAAGTGATAAATAATAAAGTGACTCTAATAGTAAATATACAGTAAAAATTAAATGTAAAAAGTGACAGTGATTCAAATGAAAGTGTGCAAAATGTGTTGACTAAAGTAACAATTTTTAGAAAGTGTTTAAATTTTTTATTTCCTTCTTATTTTCTATAAAGTTAGTGTTATGAAATACTAAAAGTGTCCAAAAAATGCGATTGTGGATTTATTAAACAAGTGATTGATAACTGTTTAATAAATAAATTAATTGTGAAAGTTTAATAAATAATAAAGTGTCTATAATGTTTCTAAAGAGTCATTACAGTGTAAAAGAAGTTTTAATAATATAATTATATAAAAAAGGTGAGATAAAGATATGAGACAATAACATGAGACAATAACATGAGACAATAATATGAAGTAAACAGATGAGACAATGAGAGAAATAAGATAAAAATATGAGATAATAGCATGAGACAATCTTATGAGATAAACATGTGAAACAATGAGAGAGATCAGGTAAAGAGATGAGATAATGAGGTGAGATAAGAAGCTATGAGATAAACACATGAAATACAGAAACAAAAAACATTAAGAGTTGAAGTATAAAGATACTTTGATGACATGTAGGATAAAGAGGTCATTATGGAGTTAGATCATGAGTCATACAAAATTCATTTTTTGTTAATTTTTTTTTTAAGTTGTTTCTGAAAAATGAGTTCTCAGTTAAAGAAGAGATATTTCAATTTAAATAAGAAAGATTAGGATATTATTCGTAATTGGGAAATGCTAAATGACAATTACATGTATTAGGGTGTCCGTTATTTTGCGAAAGTTGGAATTTCTTAGGTCGCCGGGGTGAACTTGCTTTAGAATGTGAAAAAAATGAGCTGTGCACAAGGACAGCCCAATCGATTAATATTAACCCGTGCCACCGAAGAGTTAAAGTTTACATGGGGTTTTACATGGGAATAGTACACTTTTTTACATTTTGTATGATAACTCTTTTTTTTTATTAATCTTTTCCTTTGACGATATGTATTTTTATGGTTTTTGAGGTGTTGAACACGAATCCGATGTCAAAATTAAGTTTTGACAGCTGACAGCTTTAAAAAAAGCTGTCAATAAAACTGTCAATTTTTTAAGGACGCTTATACCCTCAAGCGGTTCTCATTCTATCGGACCATGATAGTCACTATTTTTTAATTTTATTTCTTCTTATAATGTGGTTTCTAAATAGTATTTTGTAGTTAAAATCATTACACAACAAAATTTTATTGAAAAAAATTTTTTCCGTTGAAAATTTCAAGCTATTAAAATTTTTTCTTCCTGATTATTTCAAAAAAGTGAAGAAATACTACCCTTGAATAACATTTTCTTAACAACGGTACGGTAAATTAATTAAATATTGTTGTAAAAGCTGTATTATATTACAGTTTAAAATATATTAGTTTTTTTAAAAAATTTGTAAAACCGTGTTTTTATAATTAATTAAAATATAGTCATTTTGCGCATTTTGTTACTGTTTCCATGTAAAAGTACCAACTTTATAAATTTATATCTTAAAAACTGAACGGTAAAATTCAATAAAATTGTAACAGTACATGTAAAGTAATGCATTTAATATGTCATTAAAATTTTATAAGAATCTGTAGAAATTGGTTTTTTGGATAAACCTCCTTAAAGGCGTCAGTTTTTGTGGGATTTTACATTAATTTACTTAGGGGAGAGGGCCCCAAGTTGGACACCCTATCGATTTATTGCTGTAGAATCCAAACCGAATAAAATATATTAAAATGTTTTGTACCGGATGAAAGTACAATTTATAAGGTAACTTATGGCCACAGAGATAAAATTTTATTTTGAACATAAACATTTTTTAAAGCATTTTTTCTAATTGTTAAAATTTTCGGTCTAAAAAAAAGTGGCCCCAAGATGGACACCTTCTTAAAAG
Source organism: Ganaspis brasiliensis (assembly GCA_037103525.1). Lineage (NCBI taxonomy): Eukaryota > Metazoa > Arthropoda > Insecta > Hymenoptera > Figitidae > Ganaspis > Ganaspis brasiliensis. Next base: position 171,422 of record JAZKLR010000562.1, read on the forward strand.
TCTCTGAAAATGGTAGTAAATAAAAAATTAACATCGTGTAACAATTCTTGAACTAAGTTTTAATCATTTTACGGAATTTATCAAGAAATAAAATTTCTAAAAACTTCAATTTAATAGCTTAACAGTAAAAAGTAAGAAAATATCGAAAAATATCGATATATCAATTTCTCTAACAATAACATTACATTTTATGGTGGAAAATAAAAAATTTTAATTAATTGGCTCAAAAAATTATTGAAAAAAGTGTAAAATCGAAAATATGCAAAAAAATACATTGAGATTTTAGGCCTGTCCATCTTAGGGTACATGACACCATTTTTTAATCCTCAGTAAAAATATATAGGGGAGAGTCGCCAGTTGTGAGACGGCTCCAGTTGTGAGACAGTCCATTTTTTTTAACCCGAAATATAAAAAGGCTGATTGGTATACATGAAAAAATTTCTTTTTATACGAGACAACTTTTGCGTGTACACCGAAGCTGTTATATGTATTGTTTGTATTAGATGCCAACACTGTGTGTGAAAATCGACTAAAAAACTTTTTTTCAATATGTGCAAAGTACTTTTTTTTAAGTTAATTAATTGGAAAAGCTAAATGTTATGCATTTTTATTTAGTATTTTCCTTCTATTTTGTAATGCAATATTGCATTGTTTCAATCTACAGTTGGAAATATTTTTTTTTCCTTTTTCAAAATAGCGCCAATTTCCGGTTGTGAGACACAGCAAGTCACCAGTTGTGAGACGGTGGCGCCGCCCATCTGGAATAGCCTATATTTTTCGTTATGCAGCATAAAGCGCTTTGTTCAGTTTAGTTCGTTACGTACATTTGATAACACAACAATTATTTAAACTGTGGGAACATGCGCACAAGTTATTTCATTTGCCTACATTGTGACAGCGATTTCGATGAAGAAAACTGATAGTCATATTTTAAAGAATAAATATTTTTATTTAGTATATAATATTATGTATTATCAATATATTTAGTTATTTATATTAAACATAATGTTTCATGCCAAATTTTTTAAATTTTAGCATTTTTTTATAAGTGTCTCACAACTGGACACCTTTTTTTTTTTTTGACTAAAAAGATGTGCTCGGAAAATTGATCATAAAATTTTTCGAGTTCATTTGAACACTTTACTTTCTATGAATAAAAGTTGCGTATTTAAGTTACTTTTGGAACGGTGTATTTTATTTACGATTTTGTTTACCTATTTCCAATTTATAGGTCAAAAATAAAACCCGTCTCACAACTAGCGACTCTCCCCTATATGAATACTGAATTATTATACTGCCATATTGGGTTCGCCTTTTTGAATTTTGAAAATATTAAAAATATGATTCCAGATTCGTAATCAGAGACCCCAAAAACCCCTGAGTAACAAGTTTAAAGCGAATCCAATTAAATTTTTGAAAATTTCGTCCGCCATATTGGATCCGCCATTTTGAATATTTAAAAACTGACTCTACATTCGTAATCAGCGACCCTAAAAACCCCCGACTAACAAGTTTGAAGCGAATCCAATTAATTTTTGAAAATTTCGTCCGCCATATTGGATCCGCCATTTTGAATTTTTAAAAAGTGACTTCATATTCGTAATTAGCGACCGCAAAAAGCCTTGTATAACAAGTTTTATAAAAGTCTATTAGGTTTTCCGATTTTGCGCACATTGCTATGTACATCACTTAAAAAAATTCACTTTAACCGCCATTTTGTAGCCGCCATTTTGAATTTTTTTTTCTTTATAGTTTTATCTTATAGCCTTGTTATTTTTGACGCGATATTTATGACTTTTACAGATATTGCAATTCCATTGCTTGTAAAAAAATTCAATAATTTGAAAATAAAACCTCAAAATTTCATGTTTTTGTTTAAAAAAACATCTATAATTTGTTTATTTGAAAATTTACAAAATTTTTTAATACGCCATTCGAAAGAGCGATTCTTGGACCATAAGATATGGCTATAGCAGAATTTTTTTTCGTAAGGTTAAATTGATAAAATTTTGCGTCAAACTTCATGACAAAAAATTGTACATTTGGGCGTTAAAGGGTTAAAATACTTTTATATAAGTAAATTAATGTAAAATCCCACAAAAACTGACGTCTTTAAAAAATTGACAGTTTTATTGACAGCTTTTTTGACAGCTGGCAGCTGTCAAATCTTATTTTTGACATCGGATTCGTGTTCAGCACCTCAAAAACCATAAAAATACATATCGTCAAAGGAAAAGATGAATAAAAAAGAGTTATCATACAAAATGTAAAAAAGTGTACTATTCCGATGTAGAACCTCATGTAAACTTTAACCCTTTGGTGGCACGGGTTAATATTAATCGATTGGGCTGTCCTTGTGCACAGCTCATTTTTTTCACATTCTAAAGCAAGTTCACCCCGGCGACCTAAGAAATTCCAACTTTCGCAAAATAACGGACACCCTAACATGTATAAGTTTCAGGATTTATTGGAACTTGCATCAGGTGGAAGTTTCCAAAAACAAATTACAGGATATTTAGAAATGTTAGATGAAATAAATAAAAGCAATTAATAAAAATAAGTCACATATTACAATATTGTTTAGTGGAAATCGACTTTTGGGTCACTGGATTTGCACTTACTATGAGGGAAATGAACTTTTTGTTTATGATAGTCTTAATAAAGGTTGTTTAAATGATGATCAAAGAAAATATTTATGCATGTTATATAAATTTAAACCTAATGTAGTTTTTTAAGAGTACAACAACAACCAAATTTTGTTGATTGTGGAGTATACGTCATTGCGCTTGCTGTTTCTTTATATTTTAATATTAACCCTGAAAATGTTGTATATAATCATGCTTTAATGAGAGCTCATTTGTATATGATGTTTGAAAAAAATGTGTCATCTCATTTTCGGATAATTTTACAAAATTGTTTAAACTTGGAATTGGCAATATCGAATAAATAAACAACAATAATTTACATGTGAGGAATGTAAAAGATGCGACACAGAAGAGAAAATTAGATTATTAAACTAATGACGGCATTACAGAAATGAAAGGAGATAGTAGTAGTCCTTCATTACATACAAAAATAGGGCAGAAAAAAGTTGTTAATATTCCTGACTAAGAAAATAAAAAAAGCAGTACCAAATATGAAAAAATGTATTGTAAAAGACCTAAGTTAAACGGAGAGATGGGAAAGAGAGACAAATAACAAATATGGAAAGTGTAAATAGTAACAGAATATAAATGTTTGTAAGAAAAAACATGTGGAAAATGCGTTAAATTCTATTGAAGTAGTAAAAGAAGGTAATAATTATAAAATATTAGAAACAATAGTAGTAAGAAGATATTTTTTAGCAATGCTAATGAGAAAAGTAGAAAAACTAGAGCAGAATACCAGAAAGAATATAGTGAAATGATGAAATTAAAACGAAAAAGAATTGATAACAAAGAAACAGAAATATCAGTTATGGAAGATGTATGTTTAAGTAGTGAAACAGATTTAAATTTTTCTAAAAAAACACATAGACAGTGCTGTTAAAGAAGGAAAGAGAGATAATAATTCTGACAAATTAATAATTTCTAGCAATTGTAATAAGACAAGTAAAAAAAGTCGTGCAGAATATAAAAAAATATTGAAAGTCAGTTAAAGTATCTTAAAGAAGTAGAAGGAGATGATAGGAATGAGAAATTACAAAGAATAGTGAGCAGGACAGAAATTGTTAACACCACTAATCAGAAAATTAAAAAAATGTAGAGCAGAATATAAAAAAAGCTATCGTCAAAGATTGAAATTGAGACAGAAGGTGTGCTATGATAAGGATGAAAATAATGAAATACTATATTCAAAAGATATGCAGGAGAAAGATATAAGAACTTGTGATAAGAAAATGAAAAAAATCACGCAAAATAACAAAAACATTAACGTAAAAGATTAAAATTAAAAACAAATGTAATCGATGAGAAAAAAATAGATGTTTCGGAACATACAGGTAAAAAAATGGAGTCATTTATGCGAATGAAAACATTTATATTCATGATTTTACTTATGCAGAAAAAAATATTAATAGCATACATGTCCCAAGTTATAACGAACATTATCTTGGTAAAATGTCGTTTTGTTTGTAAAAGATGCAAGGCTAAACATTTTGAGAAAGAAAAAGTTCAAAAGAAATTAACTTATAATTATTGTTGCAGTCATGGTGGTGTATCGTTGCCTTCAGAAAAATACCCTCATGAATTAAAAAAATTGTTAGATGGATCTCATAAGGTATCTGGCCATTTTAGGAATAATATAAGACTTTATAATAATTCATTTGCTTTTGCATCTTAAACTGATAATATAGTTAATTTCAATAATAGAAGGCGGGGACCATTTTGATAAATAATTCAAGGTCGAATTTATTATCAAATTAACAATTTCCTGAAATTGATAATGATCCATCTTTTGGTCAATTATTCCTGTTAGATCCAGAAGAAGCAAATTACTATAGATTAAACAAACATGACAACTTAGATGTGGATATAATATTTAGTATTGCCAAATTATTGAGAGATTGTAACGCATATACAAAGTTTTTTTTAATGATGTCTGAGATCATTGAGATAGAAACTGCGTATGCATGTAACGATTTATAATACATCGATTTAACAATTGCAATTGGTTAGTCATTTAGATCCAAATGTTGTACCTTGGATATATCCTATACTTTATCCTCTAGGAAGCAAGGGTTATAGTCCCGATACGATTCGTACTGATAGTGACAAACCAACCAGAAATCAAACTGTGTCCAGATCTGCTTATATAAAATATAAAATAGGAGTAAGAGATCATACCTTCAATCAATTTTTATACGGTGGAAGAATGTTTCAGCAATGGTTAGTTGATTATTATGTCAAAGTTAAAAAAGTTGGGTTACATTTTTGTAAAAATAATCAAACAAAATTAAGAAGTGAAATTTACAAAGGATTAATTGATCATTTAGATAATCAAGAAATTGAAAATAATGTACATGTTGGCAAGATGTTGATACTGCATTCAACATTTATAGATTCACCTCGTAACATGTTAAAACAATATCAATATGCAATAACCATTATGTAGCTTTTCATGGTAGACCAAATTTATTTATTACAATGATTTGTATTTCAAAATGGAAAGAAATTTAAGAAAATTTATTACGTTATCAGTCAGCTTTTAATAAACCCGACAAGTTGCAAGAGTCTTTCATTTAAAAGTTAAAAAAATTAATCGAAACTATAGTAGATGATAAACTATTTAAAAAAGTAAAGTCTTATGTTTATGTTATTGAATTTCAAAAGCGTGGTTTATCACACATTCATTTATTGGTTATATTGGAAGAAGGATCTAAAATATTAAGAGCAGAGAGTGTTGATAGGTAAACTTTTTAAAGTAAGGTTTTTAAATGGTATTAAGTATATCATAATTTTTTATAATTACTCCTCATATTCTTCATTTTATTCTTTATCTTTATTTTATTTAATTAATTTTTAATTAATCAAAGTTTCCAAATGACCGAGCATTTTAGGTCTTTATTAGGGCTACTTTATGGCCTTTAAAACGCTGAAGAATTTTATTATGCTTTTACCCTCATAAAATAAAAGGTTCTTTTGCAATTATTTTTTAAATTTTAAATTTTTTATATTATTTATTTTAATTTTATACTCGGGCCTTTTCACGTCAGAAATATCAGAGTTGTCAAAGGCTTCATCGATTTTCTTGAAACTTCGTGGTATTATACTGCTGTATGAGAAACTTTTTCCCTCCAAATGATTTTTAAAAAAATTCAAAATTTTAGAAGATACGCCATTTTGAAAATCAACATTAATTTAACAAAATTTTTAATATCTCGAAATATCATAAAGATATTTTGATGAAACTTACACATGTTTTAGTTAAAAATATGTACTTTTAAATGAAAATAAAGTTAATGAAAAAAAAAAATTTTTTCATGTAAAAAAATTAAAAAACCATTTTTAATTCAATTTTTTATTTACTTACTCCTCTCTGACAGAAATTTTATTAATATTTTTAAATTCCTTATGAATTTACCTTTAATTTAAAAAAAAATTGATGGAGACTTTATTAGGTCCCGAGATATTAGACTTTTTGTACTACCGCGCGTGGTTGGGACAGCAAAACGCGGCGTGGCGCGCTGCATTGCTAAGCTTCCACGTTGTCGCGTCGCATTGACTGGCATTGCCACGGCCGCTGCAACTACGTGCGGTTGTACAAAAAGTCTAATATCTCGGGACCTAATAAAGTCTCCATCAACTTTTTTTTTTAAATTAAAGATAAATTCATAAGGAATTTAAAAATATTAATCAAATTTCTGCCAGAGAAGAGTAAGTAAATAAAAAATTGAGTTAAAAATTGTTTTTTAATTTTTTTACATGAAAAAATTGTACAAAAAGTCTAATATCTCGGGACCTAATAAAGTCTCCATGAATTTTTTTTTTAAATTAAAGGTAAATTCATAAGGAATTTAAAAATATTAATCAAATTTCTGCCAGAGAAGAGTAAGTAAATAAAAAATTGAGTTAAAAATTGTTTTTTAATTTTTTTACATGAAAAATTTTTTTTTTTTCATTGACTTTATTTTCATTTAAAAGTACATATTTTTAACTAAAACATGTGTAAGTTTCATCAAAATATCTTTATGATATTTCGAGATATTAAACATTTTGTTAAATTAATGTTGATTTTCAAAATGGCGTATCTTCTAAAATTTTGAATTTTTTTAAAAATCATTTGGAGGGAAAAAGTTTCTCATATAGCAGTATAATACCACGAAGTTTCAAGAAAATTGATGAACCCTTTGACAACTCTGATATTTCTGACGTGAAAAGGCCCACTCGTTTTTCAATAAATTAGTTCTTTACATGTTTGTATGAAAAAGATATATTCTTCTGAAATAAAATTCACAAATAATATCAGTTTTTTGATATCTTCTACTGTTTAGGAGTTACGCTACTATTCATTTAATTGTAAGGCTTTTACCAAAAATTGTATATCGCCGTAATTGTTAGAATTTACAGATTCTAAATTTCAAAAAACTAAAATTCTAACTTAAATATTAAAACAATTTTATTTATTAAGAAATAAATTCTTTTACCAGTACATTTTTTAAATTTCTGATGTCGAAAAAGGGACAAAAGAGGACGTGAAGCTTTGAAACATCTGAAAAGGATTAAAAATAAAAAATAAAAATTTCTCCAATTTTGTAATTAGAAATTTATAAACTGAGAATTTGCATTCTACGTGTTTTAACGATTCTAGACATCTAAATTTTTCCTCAAAAATTTTGTTTTTAATGAAAAATATCAATCTAATGCCGAACATTGGTGGGCCTTCTGAAGCAAAGAGGAGACTGGTGGCGAGTGTTGCCCTTTCAAAGCTGCTATACGCAGCACCTGTATGGGCTCCGACCCTGCGAAACGACAGAAGCAAGACCATCTGTAGAAGGGTGCTGTCCGCGCAGAGAACTATTACGAAACGTTTTATTTCGGCCTATTGGACAGTACCGACGTGTGCTGCTCAGGTCCTTGCCAGCGTCCCGCCGGCAGATCTTTTGGCACAAGAAAGGGAGGAAGTTTTCCTCCTTTTCAAGAAGAAAAATTCTTCCGCATATACGGAAGATAATAGACCCAGCAAGGACCAAATTAGCCGAGATGCGAGAAGCAGACTCGTCGACAGATGGCAAGAACGATGGAGCGGGGAGGAGACAGGCCTATGGACGTATCGGCTGATACCTACACTCGCCACCTGGATAAGTAGGAAGCACGGAGTGGTTTCCTACTATTTAACCCAAGCTCTCACAGGGCATGGGTGTTTCGGCTCCTATCTGGAGCTATTTAAAAAATTCGTTAGCTCGGAGTGTGTGTACTGCAAGTTCCCAGTGGACGACCCAGAGCACACACTCTTCAGCTGTAAGCGTTGGGACGCGGAGAGGCAGGTTATGTTTACCGGTGTTAATCGCAAGGTTACACCGGAGAACATGATCTCGCTTATGACTCGCTCTCCCGAGGATTGGCGAACCATCGAGACCTTCATACATTACGTTATGAGGGTCAAAGACCTCGATGGCCGCCAAAGAATAGAGGTCCCGTAGAATAAGGGAGAAAGTCGTTTTGGCGACAGAGAAGGGGATATAAGACTACTCCCGATGGCGATACGCGCGAAAAGTGCTAGCCGGGAGTGGTCCTAAGGTCCCCAAATAAGGGTGTGTTTTTAGCGGGTCGGCAGAACATCGCCACCCCCGCATAACCCTGTAGTACGGGCTACAGGGTACCTGAAGGCAGGTTTTCACATCCTACGCAAAACAAAAAAAAAATAATAATTGATTGTCGTTTAATTTGATTGATTTTAAGAAAATTTTTAGATATTCATAATCGTCAAAAACAAAAGATTTATAATAATTTTTAAGTTTCCAATTTGAAATTTGCAAATTGCAAAATTTTTGAGTCATAAAACTTTTGGGTTACAGAAACCATAAAAGAAAAACTATACCTATAGGCATCTGTATTTCAGTTCAACGTAGATTTATGATCCTATTGAAACTCAAATAAGTAATCGCGATATTTAAAAGGACTACCTAAGCAAAGCAAAAAAATGGTACCTGGTATTGTAAGAGTAAAAATAACTAAAGAATACCGAATCAGTCATTTTTTAGGTATTTTTGAGGTACAGTCGAACCTGGATAAGTGACATTCCAAGGGACCGAGAATTTTTTGTCCCTTATAGAGGTTTTTCACTTATAGAGGTTTTCACTTATGGAGGTCGAAGAGCGGCCTCTGTCACTTATAGAGGTTTTGTTAATCTACAAGGATTACGAATTTTAATTATTTAAATAATTTATTTAAAGAAAATTTTATCAAAAAGTAATTGGCCAATTTACATGAATATTAATTAATTGATTGAAAAAAGTCTGTCAGTTTAGTTTGTTTTTGGACTTTACTACTATGCACATGCTTCTCAAGTTCATAAATTTTGTCAAAAACGGATTTATCAATTTTCGTCGAAAATTCAAAAAATCTATGAACTGTTTTTAGAGCAGCTAAAGCTTCTTGATGTTTAGGGATTGAAACCTCTTTAATAGTCAAATTTTCCTCTACTTCTTCGTCATTATCATTATCATCATCACTGTTGTTTGTGTTATTTACTACTGCTCTTTAGAAAAATTAAATACAGAAGAGATTTTCACTTATAGAGGTTCGAGAGACGTTTCTTTCACTTATAGAGGTTAAGCCGAGAAAAATGAAGGAAAGGATATTCACTTACAGAGGTTCGAGAGACGTTTCATTCAGTTATAGAGGTCTTGCCGAAAAAAAATGACCGGTCACTTACAGATTACTCACTTATAGAGGTTTTTACATGGGAAATTGAAGGGACCTGGCGATAGCCGGTCACTTATAGAGGTTTTTCACTTATCCAGTTTTCACTTATCCAGGTTCGACTGTATTTTCTATCGACAGGGGATGGACAAATCCGACAGTGTTTGTTAAAGACTTTCCTCTCTTTTGATGAAAATTTGCACTTTGACAATTTATTTAAAAAAAAACCAAACACTTTTTCTTCGAAATCGCTCTGGTTGACAAAATCGTAGGTAATAAGGAATTTAAAAATTATAACTTTTCCACGATTGGATGTTTCCAAGAGCAGAAAAAACGAAAAAAGGAATAAAACTTGCTACAGAAAATGGTCGCGACACGTCACATGTGTCTCTTGAGATATACGTGTGACGTTTAGCGGCCATTTTCTGTAGCAAGTCTGTCAGTTTTATTCCCGTTTTCGTTTTTTCTACTCTTGGAAACATCCAATCGTGGAAAAGTTATAATTTTTAAATTTCTTATTACCTACGATTTTTTCAACCAGAGCGATTTCGAAGAAAAAAAGTTTCGTTTTTTTAAAATGAATTGTCAAAGTGCAAATTTTCACCAAAGGAGAGGAAACTTTTTGACAAACACTGTCGGATTTGTCCATCAATCGTCCTTAACCCTTAAGCTGTAACGCTGGGTCACTTGTGCCCCTGTCAAACTGTTACACCTTGCTAACTCAAAAGGAGGGACAGGAGGTGGGGCAAAACTATACTAAAAAAATTGTATTCTAGAATACTAAGTGCTCCACAAGTGCCGATGATTTGGTGCATGAATAACTGTCACAGGAGCAAAAAGAAAGTTTAAAAAGGCACGAGTGACCCAGCGTTACAGTTTACGTTGGCGAAAAAACAAAATAAGTAAAATGTATTTTTCCATATTTTTATATTTTTTCATTATGAATTGATGTTTTTCATACAGAATATTGTTATAGAATATTTTTTAGATAAGATTTTGTCGTACAGGTCACATAAGGAGATTTTTTTACGAGGTCGCCAAGTCGATTATCGTAATGCTACATGTGAAAAATCGTGATTTTCATGCTCAAAACTTAAGCATTCCATTCATTTATGCAGACTTTCAATATTTTTTTTCTTTAAGCACCACTCTTAAGCTTTAATTTACTTTTTAAAATTTTAAAAAATATCCATTCAATCCAAAGTTATGATTTTTTAAAAAAAATTGATTTTTTTCACGTTTTTATTTGTTTAAACAATTGTATTGTTTAAGGTATTTCTCTTCTGAATGACAGGGTCAAATCGATACTATTATGAAAACACGTTTTACGTAATAAATATGCAATATTTATTTCTTATGCAGATTATTTAGTGTTCTTTAGTGTTTTCTCTAAACAATAAGCTTACTTTTGATTATTATTGTCTGATTTAAGGGGTAAATATAGTAACATTTCACTTTCCTTATTTTTTCAAAAACTCTTTTTCTCGGCAATTTTTTAAAAATGTTTCAATTTTAATTACTAATGGCTTATTTTATTAAGAAAAAAGTTCCCTACAAATTCGCCGTTTAAAATTTTCAGAAGAGTTTCTAGTTTTTTAAATATAAATAATTGTTTATAAAAAAAGAACTTTTTTTTACATATTTTTTTGTAAAAAAATATTTATATTTAAAAAAGTTTAAACTTTTTTAAAAATTTTAAACGGTAAATTTGTAGACAGCCTTTTTTTATTGTTTAGAGAAAACACTAAAGAACACTAAATAATATGCATAAGAAATAAATGTTGCATATTTATTACGTAAAACGTGTTTTCATAATAGTATCGATTTGACCCTGTCATCCAGAAGAGAAATACCTTAAACAAATGAGCATATCGGCAATAAAATGATTAGTCCCTATACTAGGATAGTTGACGTAAGAATATGAATTTTCCCGGATTTTTCAGAGCACTTTAAAGCACTTTTTTAGGCTTAAGGCACAAGTGACCCAGCGATACAGCTTAAGGGTGCCAAAAAACACGTTACACTTTAAGGGTTAAGTAGAAGCTTAATAATATCTCTAGAACTTTGTCGACCCTATTAAGAAACATGACGTCCTTTTCTACGTCATATTTATTCTTTCTTACTTTCGGAAATTTTGAATTGTGAATATTGAATTATTGTATATAAAACACAATTCTGAATTCTTGAAAAAATAATAGAAAAATAGGAAGGACATCGGAATTTTTTTTTTTTATTTGTTAAAATGATATACATACCTACATAAATTATAAACTTATTTTCTAAAAAAAAATACACAAAATATATTAAGATTAAAAACAAAAAACTGAAGAAAATAAAAGAATATCACTTATTTATACTAATAACATTAAGTAATATACGAAATGAAAACAACAACAACAGAACGTTAAAGACATCAACAGTAACAGACTTGCGACGCTGAACAACGAACAGCCATATGTTATTCGCGCATGCGCATTGAATGAAAACGAATAATCTTTGATATATTTAACACACCCTACCCATAGAAAATCACTGGAAAATTATTGCCCAGTGAGCTACTGGCGCACTAGGGTTTATTGCTACACTTAGGCCAGGTCAAAATTTATTGCCCGTTTTGAGGTAGTCCTTTTAAATTTAATTTCAAAAGAAATTAAAATTATATTGTCACAAACCATCTGTGGCTCTTTATTGAACATATAATTTTATGTAGATTTCTAATTTCTTAAGAAAATATTTTTTTAAAAATTCAATATACATTGTGCGAGTATATATACCTATATTAAAAATCGTGTCAAAAATATAACAATATAATTATTTACAGAGAATAATATTAATTGAAAAGCTAATTATGATTTAAAATTATTAATTAATTTTATTGTTTATGAATTTTAATATTAGTTTTTGCAAATCTTATTTTCTATAAAAAATATAAATGTCTATAACATATATTTTAATAATTATTTATTCTTTAAGTATTTTATTGATTATAATTTTGATTTAGTAGTATAAATTTTTAAAATGAACTTTAGAAATTCAGAATAGTAAAATCAAAAATAAAAGTATCTAAATTCCAGGTAATAAAATGCCGGGTTGAAAATCATGAACTTAAATGACAAAAGAATTGGAAATCTACTGATAAAGCAGGCATCCATTTTAAATCCCCATGTCTATTGTTACCCTAGCTAATAATTTTTAAACCCAATTTATGACTTGAAATTTCTGCAATTTAATTCTTTGAAAATTTTAATTAAAAATTTCGAATCTGTAATACTTTACGATTATAAATATCTAAAATTTATTGTGATAATTTTATATTTTAAGAAATTATAAGGTATTTCGTAAACCATAAATATTACGTTAAAATTGGTATCAATTTTGGAATCAAAGTCAAAGGGATATGTAGTAAACATAATAGAATCATGAAAATAGTTCAACTTCATTAAAAAAAATATAATGTTAAAATAAATAAACATTATTTTTAGCGTAATTATTTTTGTGCTTGATGGTCACCAATGGTATTTATGTTGGCCATAAACCGCAAAAGGGCCCAAGAAATTATTTTTACCTCTTAAGGGTTTCCAGTGGAATTTCCCATTGCCATAAATCAGACTTAAAAGACCCAATAAGTTTTGAGTGAGTAAATGTTTCAAATACTATCTGAAAACGCATTGAAATGGCCCAAAAAACTCAGTGATTTTCGCCAGTGAGTTTTCCAGTGAATTTTTATCGGTAGGGCATTTATATATTATATTATATTTTGATATATATATTATATTATATAGTTTTTATTATATTTATATATTATGTTATACTTTATTATATATATATATATATATATATATATATATATATATATGAGCCGCTCGCTCAAAGAACCACCTAAGTCGACTTAGGTGGTTTTTTCAAATTCGGTTATCTACGTAATTTACAACATATATAGAACAAATCTGTTAAGTTTCCCAGGTTTTTAACCATTATTTATGATTTGATGAAGAGTTTAAGTGCGCGAGAGCGACCAAAAGCGCGCCTGCAAGTACCACGTCCAGGCTAGGCGCAGCGCACAATATGACCAAAATCACTATTTTTGGACGAAAATCTGCCGATAACTCAAAAGTGAACTGATTTTAATATTTCTTTTTAAATACTTATAAATGTTTGTACTACAACGTTTAACAGACAATTTTTAAATAATTTAAACAATCTTCATCTCATTTGATTATTGATGAGCAGCATGGTTTCGTGAGGGGCAGATCTGTCATGACTAATTTATCTGTTTATACTAACAGATTATTTTTTGAAGCCAACTTGGGTTATCAAACAGATGCAATTTATACTGACTTTGCTAAAGCGTTTGATAAGGTTGACCACAGCATTTTGATAAATAAACTTAGAGTTTTGGGAATTCCATCGGTTTTAATTGATTGGATATATAGCTACTTAACTGATAGGACTTTAATAGTTCGAGTAGAGCAAAGTTATTCCAACGAATTTGTGGCATCGTCAGGTGTGCCCCAGGGTTCACATCTTGGACCACTCCTGTTTTTGTTATTTATCAATGATATAAGATTGTTCATTAAATACTGCACAATTCTTCTCTTCGCCGACGACTTAAAATTTTATCTAAGAATTATATCATTATCTGATTGCATTAGATTACAAGATGATCTGAATCGATTGCAGGACTGGTGTATGGCTAACAAATTGTTTTTGAACATTGATAAATGTTTTATCATTTCCTTTGTTAAAAAAAGATCGTTTATTGATTTTAATTACTTCATAGGAAGTGATATCATTAGCAGGAGATCCCAGGCTCGGGACCTTGGGGTAATACTTCAGAGTAATTTAGTATTCGATGAGCACATGTCGTTTGTAATGAATAGAGCCTTTAAATCTCTTGGGTTCATTATGAGGAACGCGTGTTGTTTTAAAAACCCATCAGTACTTAGAACGCTTTATTTAATCTTTGTAAGATCTGTTATTGAATTTGCGTCGGTTATTTGGTCTCCTTATCAGGAAATTCATATCATTAAACTGGAACGAATCCAAAATCGTTTTTTACGATTTTTGGCTAAACAGACTAATACTGGTTATGACAGATTTTCTCACGATTACAGTGGCTTGCGTAATGATTTCAATATACCAGAAATTAAATTAAGATTTCTTTTCGCTGACATGCTTTTTTTGTATAAGATCATTAATGGAATCGTGAGATGCCCGGAATTACAAACTAGTTTTCTTTCTATGGTTCCTTCTGAAAGCGAAAATTTAATTTTAGCACGAACACGCAGTATGCCGAATATTTTTGATGTGCCATTTTATAAGTCTAATTACGTTAATAATTCGGTTCTGATTAGACTTTGTAAAGAAGCAAATGAAATGCGCCCTAGTTTAGATTTTAGCGTTAGACTCTCAACTTTCATCATTAATTTAAAAAGAATCTTATTCAATGAGAACTCTTAATAGGGCTAAGTTAATTGTGCCACTATTCTTGTATTCTTGTTTTGTTTCTATAACGAGAGTTTATTAGCGTTTGTTTTTTTTTTTTTTTTTCATTTATCTTATATATATAAAAATTTATATCTGTTGTTATTTTATGAAGATATGGAGCCATATGGATTATGGCTATTAATTAATTAATTAATTGATTAATTTATTAATTAATTAGTTAACAATTTAATTATAGTACTCTGTACGAAAGGGCAAATTTTTATCTTTGTAAGCCCGTTAACGAATAAATAAATAAATAAATAAATAAACAAATAAAGAACTTCAAAAGTCTTCTTTCCTTAGTTTTCGTTTCATTTGTGAAATTAATTAATTACACTGTAAAAACAAGTGTCTTATTTTAAGACTTTTTTGTCCTCACTTTTAAGACGTTTTAAAGTGTCTTAATTTTAAACCAATGAGAAAGCATCTTTCAAAATTATTAACCAATGAAATAGCTTGAAATTACCATAAGACACTTTCTTAATGTCTTGTGTCTTAAAATAAGACACTTAGAAGACAGCAGTTTTTGCAGTGTACTATTGGCCTAGACTTACAATACAGTTTAACCCTTTAACGCCGGGACGGACGCATTTTTTCATGCATTTTCAACGTTCATTACTTTTGTTATTAGGCATGTTGAAAATTATCGGAATAAGATTTCCTTACGTTATTTTTATCGCTCTTTCAGAATCTGTTATCAAAATTGCAAAAAAGAAAAAATTCCAAAAGCTATAGCCACTTTTTTAGAAAAAAATGCGAATTTTTGACATTTTTGATTCAAAAATGATTTTTTTTTCATGTAACCAGTAATCAGAAAAATTCTTCACCTTAAAATATCGCGTCCACAATATCCAAGCTTCATAGTGAGGGACCATACATTTAAAAATTTTAAGATGGCGGATCCAAAATGGCGTAGACAAAATTTTTTTTTTTAAAAATTGACACCCAGTGGACGCTTTATTTAATTCTCTGTTTATCTATATAAAAATGAGTACTTGAATGTTTTTGGGGTCGCTGATTGCAAATCTGAAGTCAGATTTCAAAAATTCAAAATGGCGGATCCAATATGGCGGTCGATATTTTTTGGAATTGATCGGATTTATTTGAAACTCGCTACTCGGGGGTTTTTGGGGTCGCTGATTGCGAATCTGAAGTCAGATTTCAAAAATTCAAAATATCGGATCCAATATGGCGGTCGATATTTTTTGGAATTGATCGGATTTATTCGAAACTTGCTTTTTGGGGGTTTTTGAGTCCGCTGATTACGAATCTGAAGTTAGATTTCAAAAATTCAAAATGGCGGATCCAATATGGCGGTTGATATTTTTGGAATTCATCGGATTTATTTGAAATTCGCTATCCGGGGTTTTTTTTAATCTGAAGTCAGATTTCAAAAATTTAAAATGGCGGATTTAATATTATGGTCAATGTTTCTGAAATTGATCAGATTTGTTGAAAAGTCTTTAGTTATGGGTTTTGGAGTCCGTTAAAAAGAAACGTGCAGTCAGATCTGAAAATTTCTAAATTCCAGATCTAATATGGCTGTGGATATTTTTAATGTTAATCGCATTTACTTGAAGCTTGTAATCTGGGGGTAGGTTCTGCATACATCATTGTAAGTTCTTAAGTGATTAAAAGTATAATGTTGCACTTTTTGACATCATTATTTATTTGTTACTTCTTTGAAAACAACAGTTCAACCTAATTTTAGATGTAATTGCATTATGTTCACATTTATTTGACAGCATTTCATCTTTCTTTTCCATTTCCTTGACAACATAGAAGTTGTAATATGTCTATTCTGTATATAATAAACCTGTACTTTCTTTGACAACACTTAAAATTTATTTGCAGTATCTGTAAGTTGAAATTTCTTTTGCAACTGCATTACCTTTTCCCTTTTGGCTATAATATTTATTTATCATTTATTCTGCACTAGCACTAAACTGTAATTCATTTCGCTACAGTAATTATGATATGTCTACTTATATCATAAGTACAATGATGTATTCAGAACCTAGCCCTAGATTACAAGCTTAAAGTAAATGCGATTAACATTAAAAATATCCACAGCCATATAAGATCCGGAATTTAGAATTTTTCAGATCTGACTGCACGTTTCTTTTTAAGGGACTCCAAAACCCCTAACTAAAGACTTTTTAACAAATCTGATCAATTTCAAAAACGTTGATCGTAATATTAAATTCGCAATTTTAAATTTTGTAAATCTGACTTCAGATTCGCAATCAGCGACCCCAAAAACCCCCCGAGTAGCGAGTTTCAAATAAATCTGATTAATTCCAAAAAATATCGACCGCCATATTGGATCCGCCATCTTGAAATTTTTAAATGTATGGTCCCTCACTTTGAAGCTTGGATATTGTGGACGCAATATTTTAAGGTGAAGAATTTTTCTGATTACTGGTTACATGAAAAAAAAATCATTTTTGAATCAAAAATGTCAAAAATTCGCATTTTTTTCTAAGAAAGTGGCTATAGCTTTTGAAATTTTTTCTTTTTTGCAATTTTGATAAGAGAATCTGAAAGAGAGATAAAAAACACGTAAGAAAATCTTATTCCGATAATTTTTAACATGCCTAATAACAAAAATAATTAACGTTGAAAATGCCTGAAAAAAAGCGTCCGTCCCGGCGTTAAAGGGTTAAAATGTTTGCGAACCGTTTTTAAGTTGTTTAAACAATTATAGTTTAAATTAATAACTTCGAAAATTTTCTTAACTTAGATTACGTAGTAATTTTAGGCCAATTATAGTAATTAATTAATTTGACAAAAGAAACAGAATCAAAGTAAAAAATACTTTTGAAGTCCTGTATTTGTTAATTAAGATTGTTTAAACAATTTAAAAATTGTTTGCATACATTTTCTTCTGTACTTCAATTCTATGCCAATAGTAAATTATTTATTTCACAAAAGAAACGAAATCTAAGTAAGGAAAACTTTTGAAGTTCTCTATTTGTTAATTAAGATTGTTTAAATAATTTAAAATTAGTTGTATACATTTTCTTTTGTATTTTAATTCTAGGCAAATAGTAATTAATTAATTTCACAAAAGAAACAAAATGAAAGTAAGCAAAACTTTTGAAGTTATTTATTTGTTAACTATAATTGTTTAAACAATTTAAAAATTGTTAGTAAACATTTTATTTTGTATTGTAGTTGTAGGCCAATAGTAATTAATAAATTTCACAAAAGAAACAAAATGAAGGAAAGAGAAACTTTTGAAGTTATTTATTTGTTAACTAAGATTGTTTAAACAAATTAAAAATCGTTGGTTAGTACCTAGAACTATTTAAAAATATTTTAGACAAATTTTGTGTGTAAAATTTATAATTTTATTTTGTGTATTTCATCAAAATAGTTCTTTTTGTTTCGTTTTTTATAGTTCACCGGAAAAACCACTTAAGTGCTTTGTTATAAATAATCGTTTTTAAAATAGTTAGAATAATTTTATTCAACTTCTTTTTGTCAAAACTTGTGATTCGAAAATGCATCATCAGTTTAAAAAAAATTCCAAGGTAATAATTACGTAAATTATACATGTAATTTGTTTCTAGATGTTAAATTTAAGTTTTTTGTCCAAAACCTAAGTCGACTTAGGTGGTTCTTTGAGCGAACGGCTCATATATGTTTTACGGGCAATGTCCGAAATCCGGCATTGTTGACATTGCCCAAAATCACTGGGCATTGTCGACAATGCCCTAGAAAATCCACCAGTGTTCAAAAATCTTTAACAATGACCGGGCAATGTCGACATTGCCCACTTGTGCTTGGGCAATGTTATTAACCATGTCATTCACTACCAGAAAATAATATGTGGTTTTTTTTATTTTTACACGATAGACTATTGTGACATTTCGAGGTGCATTTTTTATTGTTCCTAAAACATTTGCACTTACACTGAAAAAAAAACTATTTAAGGTTTACTTGAGTTAAATGTAATTTTTACTTTTTTACTCAAGCAATGAAAAAAAATCAAAAATTGCTGTGAAACCAGGCAAATTTTATTTTGTTTATAAAGAAAAAAAAACAATTGACACTTTTGAAGCAAAATTTGACGTTTATGTGCCAAACTGTTAAAATTAAATTTTCAATACATTCCAGAAGATTTAATAGTGGAAGAATAAGTAAAAGTGAGTAAAAACGTTAATTGCATATTAATTTATTGTTTATTTCTTTTAATTAACTCAAACATTGTTTTAAAGTACAATATGTCAAATTTGTTTTAAAAGTGACATTTTGTTTTCCTTAAAAAACAAAGTAAGTTTTACTTTTTTTTGCACTGCTTGAGTTATAAAGTAAATTTTACTTGACAACTCAAGCAAATATTCCATTGTTTTTTTTTCAGTGTATGATGTGGTGGTCGCATCCTGTTTTTCAATTGCATTTCTCGTACCCTTGTGCCTCAGAAACGCTATTTTTTAATGCAGCTGTTCTAAGTGATATGCGATTGTCGGAAACGTCTTCTGCGTTTATCAGATTTTCGCTGCACTTGTGAAATTTACTCATCACATACTTTTTGTTTAGTGTACCGTGATATTCAGTCTCTGTTTATGAACACTTGATTGCAAATTAAACTTTTTTTACACTGATATTAGTCTAATCGATACATTTATAAAGTCGATTACAAAGTAAATGATATTAACTTTGTTTATAATATCGTTTTATCTACTTTCGACGACTATTATTGCGTTTCTACAATTTTTTAAAATTATTTTCAATTACTATATTCTTTCGAATTTTATGTAACAAATAAGGAAACACGTGTTTTTTATTTAATATAAATTTCAGAACTAATAATTTTTTACAATAATAAAATAATTAATTCAATTTTATTATTCATTATCAACATTGCCCAACTTAGCCTGGGCATTGTCGACAATGCCCGGAAAAGCCGTGAAAAATGAATACTTTTGGACTTTGCCCGAAATCTACGGGCCCAGATTCCGGACATTGCCCGTAACATATATATATATATATATATAATAAAATTTAACGTAGTATATAAATATAATAAAAGATATATAATATATATATCAAAATATAATATAATATATAAATGTGTTAAATATATCAAAAATTATTTGTTTTCATTTATGCGTACTCTCTAAATTTCTTAGAGTGAAACCTCACTCTTAAAGAGTGAGATTTCACTCCAGGCAAGAGTGAAAATTGAGCCACTCCATATGGAGTGAATGTTCACTCATTGAAAGAGCGAATTTATTCACTCTATAGATAGAGTGACGAGTTCACTCTAATTAGAGTGAATTTTTCAGCTGATTTAAAATGGCGGCTCATTCCTCTTAGATCAAATTTCCCACTCCAATTTTAGATTGGGTAAATTAAAGCTTTTGGAAATTTGCATAACATAACTTTAAAGGAATAATATCTTATTTTTGGAAAATAAAAATAATAAATAAAAATAAATATTGAATCTCTTGAATAACTTTCTGTCAGTATTGTGGTATTTTCGTATTTATTTAGTCTCAAGGATATTTGTTATTTATATTATTTTATAACATTTTATTATATTATATTTACAAATACAACATACAACTTTACACTAACGCTAAACTTATATAATTAAAATATTTGACGCTGAGGGGTCTCGAACGTGCGACCCCCAGGCCTAAAGCCCAACGCTCTAACCACTATGCTATACGCTCGTTGGTACAAAACTTACGAACTGCCGTTATAAGTTATACGTGCTTACGTTCACTCAAAACAGAGTGAGAGTTTCACACTAAGTCTTGGAGTGAATATTCACTCCAACCACTGGAGTGAATTTCTGCACTCTTTCCATTAGAGTGAGCGATTTCACTCTTTTAGAGTGAACTTTCACTCTATCTGGAGTGAATGTACATCTCACTCCTAAATTAGAGTGAAATATTCACTCTAAGAAATTTAGAGAGTATGCACGAATAACATGGCCGTTCGTTGTTCAGTGTCACAAGTCTGTAACTGTTGATGTCTTGAACGTTCTGTTGTTGTTGTTTTCAATTCGTATATATTATTTAATGCTATTAGTGTAAATAAGTGATTTTGTTTTATTTTCTTCAGTTGTTTGTTTTTAATCTTAAGGCCAGGTTCCTCTAAACAATTTTCAAAAAATCTAAAATTTTTTTCTCCCGTAAATTGCTTTAAAATACTTTTAGAAATAATATAGAATTAGTCCCGAAGGTCCGCACGACCGAGAAGTAGATATACAAGAGGGGAGAGCGGTGAGCGCTAAGCGGTAAATCCGGCCGCTCGAGCAACCACATAAGCGTCTAAAGATGACAGGACTGCAGCAAGAAATAAAAAAATTCTTGAAAATGACACCTATGACGACCAGGAAGAAGTTGTGTACGCAGCCGGATTGGATACATGTGTAAAATTCACTTTTTTTTACGATTTTTCACGAACAAAAACTTTAATCGCTTTTTTCTCAGAACCACGTTTTTCTCGAAACAACGTTTTTTGAACTGGGTGTCACTCTTATTTAGAAACTATTGCACTTATCAACATGAACCAAACGTCAGTTTACTCTTCAAATGTCTCTCTATGGTGTGAACTAGAACCAAAAATATTCATCATTATTTAAAAAAGTTATAAACAATTAAAAGTGAAAAAAAGGGTTAAAAATTGAAAAGTCCCGCCATTTTGTTTTTTTTTTTGTCAAAATGTTTCATTTTAGTTCACACCATAGCCAATGTCATACAGAATAAGAAACCATTTTGATTTTTGCTTTCAATTGAATGGATTCAGAGATATCGTGACACCCACCAACAAAAGGGATTTTTTTGAACAGCCATTTTCGGTGCCGCCATTTTAAAAAAAAAAAAATAATTTTTTTCAATTAGTATTTTTATGTGTCTTTGTAAGTAGTAGAGCTATACCGGTCCGGGAACAGTTACCGACCGAGAAAATTGCTAAATCTGTAATCCTGCAGAAATCTGTTTTACCGACCGAGTGTAGGAATCTGCATTACCCTAGTTACCGACTTTGGCCGGTAGGTGGCGCTGTTTTGGGGGATTCCCCTGAATTTGCATATCATTTGCATACCACCCACCTAATTTGCATACCACCCACCTAATTTGCATACCACCCACCACCCACTCACCTAATTTGCATACGCTGTGAATTGTTTTTAACCCTTTCCTGCAGACTAATTTGCATACATCCAACCTAATTTGCATACGCTGTGTATTGTTCGAGGGTTAATTTGCATACCACCCACCACCCACTCACCTAATTTGCATACGCTGTGAATTGTTTTTAACCCTTTCCTGCAGACTAATTTGCATACCACCCACCGCCACCCACCTTACTTGCATACACATTGAATTTTGGCCTCATTTTGCGATTTGCGCATGCGCGTTTTCAAATTTTACCCACACTTTTTAGGTTGTTGTACGCGGGGTTAGCGAGGAATCTGTTTTACCATGGTTACCAACATTTTACCGACATTTTCCAACAGATGGCGCTGTTGGTGGGGAATCCCCTGTTGTTGTACGCGGGGTTAGCGAGGAATCTGTTTTACCATGGTTACCAACATTTTACCGACATTTTCCAACAGATGGCGCTGTTGGCGGGGAATCCCCTGCTTTTTGAAATTGTAGCATCAGTTGATGTTTTACGCATGCGCTTTTTTAAATTTTTCTTTCATTTTCAGCCATCTTGTTGGAGGGGATTTCAAATTTTACCCCCACTTTTTTACAGCAAATTGCGCCAAATTTTGAACTAAAATGCTAACCCTTTCCTAATTTGCATAAAGTGTTATGTAAGAACTAATTTGCATATCATTAGCAGTCTCAAAAGTGAAAGGTGCGCAGCAAAGATGCGCGTGCGGTTAACGGGGTCCAGTGTGAGTGGATAGACTTGTGAAAGAGGAGTTGCGCGCGCAACATCAAAGTGGGGGTAAGAAGAGTGGGAAATTGGAGAAGGAGTGGGGTTCAAGAGATATAAGAAGGATTTGAAGCCAAGTGGAGACATATCTGTTACAGACTACATCAGCAGCTGAAGCAGCATCAGGAGCAGCTCCGAATCCTCTACTAGGTAAGCCCTCTTCAACCTTAAAGTCTATTTTTGATTTTAGCTTAATATTATATTTTGATCTAACAGCTCTATTTTGATTTGCTTACAGATATTCAAAAGAATGGACGCCACCTTAAGCAAAATCAACTCTCTTGGACGTTTGCAGCATCTACTACCCACGAAGCCGCTTGCTGAGTTGGATGTCAATGCCCTCTATACCGTAACTAGTATAAAGAGGATGTCAACCAAGTATGGATTCAAATTTGCAGTTGATTTGGATGGTGAATTCCGGACGTTCCTGCCAGCAAGGTTTACGAACCTGTTTGAGAAGGAGCCAGACACTCGACGAAGCCGTGGAATCCAACAAATTAAAATTAAAATATATTGGTGGAAAATATAATAATCTAGAATTTGAATTTATCTAATAAATATTATAATAAAGAGAATTGTAATATACTGTAAATATTCAAGATATGTGTTTAAATAAATGCAAAAATTTACTTATAAATTGTATCTTTTTATTCTACCTTTATATTTTAGAAATGTAAGAAAAAAAATAAAAAGAAAAAAAAAAGAAAAAAAAAAGAAAAAAAAATAAATAAAAAAGAAAACAATAAAAGAAAAAAGAAAAAAAAAAAGAAATAAAAAAAGAAAAAAAGAGAAAAGAATAAAAAATGAACAAAAAAAAGAAATAAAAAAAGAAAAAAAGAGAAAAGAAAAAAAGAATAAAACAGAAAAACAATGAACAATATGTAAAAAATAAGTTAAAGCAGTAAAGACATTTTGATTTTCAGTGTACGTTTTTACCGGATAAAGCGTGTTCAAACAAGTCTCAACTTGATTTTTAAACAGAACAAAGACATCGTCTAAGAATTGACTCATAAATTCTTTCTATTATAATACTAAAGGTTCAGGTAAAGACTATTACCGGAACAAGCGTGTTAAACAAGTCTCGACTTGATTTTTAACAGAATAAAGACATCGTCTAAGAATTGAGTCATAAAGTCTTTTTATTATAATACTAAGAGTTAAGGTAAAACAGTCAAAACACATTCATTTTCAAAAATATTCAAATTCATTTATTCATATTAAAAGTTCAAATTCATTTCAATACATATTCCCATTGTTCATAATAAGATTTTAAACTATTAGACAGAGGATGTAATTCATCAGCACCTACTATAGATTCTATAGGTTCACACATTAAGTTTAGAAACCAATTTCGAAGAGCTATTACATTGTTTACAGCACAATTTTCAGTTCTTATACAATGGTATGTACATGTAGTTAACAATAAGTCTTTTCTTACATTTCTAAGCGGTGGACAATCTATATCTTCTAAATTTCGTACATTTAACAAATATTTTTCTAACCACTCTTTCTTTTCAACACCTTTTGTATAGATAGTTTTCGCTCCTTGTAATGTTTCTTGAAAAATAGCTCGCAATTCATCATAAGGTATTTCTCCTGTACCCCAATGGAGTCCATGGTAATTGAATGTCAACCAAGTGTTCATACTTTTGCAACGTTTCGATAGTGAATCATAATGATAGGGTGGTTGAAAGTAATAAACTTGAGGTGTAGCATCTGCTTCCAGTGGAAGAATAGCCAACTCCTTGACAATGAAATCGTTGCTGGACTGTTTAAAGCCTTGAACGTCTACTATAAACTCCATCCTGGAATAGAAATAAAATTCTATCCCAAGAACACAACTTATATACCAGTTCAGTCACTCCCCCTCCACTTTTACAATTTCTTGACAATACCGCTGATTGGTTTATATTGCACAATGCGATCATGAATGACCAGACAGTATGCAGTTGTTGCATCGGGGATATTATCTGTGGACTCAAATTCCAAACGTACATCGACTGAGGTCTGCTTTAGGAACTCGTTTTGTTTTGAGCAGTCAATCACAATTAATGGAGCCAATGATTTAAAATTTGACATATTTAATATAGGTTCCGAATCTCTTCCATAGTAAGAGGATTGAAAGTTAGCATACATATCATATAATATAGAATACTGATTTTGATCAAAGTGGAGATTTAAATTTCCATAAGGATAAGATTGTGAATTTAAAAACAGTTTCACATTTGTGAGGTTACAGTGGTCAAAAAAACATGCAGTAACTCCCAATTTATCTTTTCTTTCAGTTTGAAATCCAACAATTACATATCTTGGTTTCTCTAATTGTGTTGAAGATTTAATTTGCCACATAACTCTTGTACTCCTGGGAACTAATGGATACTCATACATTTCCCAAGATCTAAAACTTATTGAAATTAAGGGATCTTTTTCAATAAATTTCAATAATTTTATTTTATTATTGTCAGATGGTAATACATATGGTACCAACCACTCAAGTTTATTAATTACAAATTTGAACTCAGGGATACCAACTTGTCCATCATAAATAATAGAATTTTTATCATTGCGTGATCTTATTAAAATAAGTTCATGTTTAGCATTCGTAACAATTTTCTTATAATCTTCAGCAAAACCGAAAATCATACTCAGTGGTATTGTTACATTAAAGTATCCATTTGTCAATGACATTCTTGAAGTTGATTCAAACTTCACAAATCCAGCATTTTCTGCACGGTTAACTTGAGAAGGCGTTAAAGATACTAAGTTTTTTATAGTTGTAGTGTGTCCAACATACTTGCATCGATCAATCTCAATACCATTTAATTCATAACGAATTTCATCAAACAAATAAGCCGTAGCATTATTTGTAAGATGGACATTTTCTGTAAGAGTGATTCCATCATCCTTAGTTAGCCTTCCAAATATATGTAATGCACTTTTACTTGGTAAAATAGATAAATCTTGATTTTGTACTACAATTCGGATTTCATCACTGTTATTAAAAGATGACGATGCATATGGTTGATGACTATGAATTTCATAATTAGCGATGGATTCATCAAAATTCACTGCTGTTGGAATGCTCAGAATTTCTTCCATTTTTCTTAGAACAGCTGCACATAAAAAATAGGTAAAGTTGATCTCTTCTTTTCCTCTTTCTTTTTCTTATTGTCGAGGTTTGACTTGTAGACCGAGTTGTTTCAGGAATAGTTGATTCTGAGGTGTTAACACTCTCCGAGTCACATTCACACTGATCTTCTCTGCACATGTTGATTGACTTTTATAACTGCCACCAACCTTCTTTTTGTGATTGTACACGATACCCATTACATAGATTTTATATGTAAACGTATTGTTATTGTTTCCCCTCTGAAATTAACCAAGCTACCGTCCTGATCAATTAAACGAAGCTGAATATTATGTATTGTCTTGACGGTGATTGGAAGGTAAATGATTCGAGTTGGAACTTCCGTGATCTTATATCCAGGTGGAACAACAGGAAAAAATTCATGTATAGTATGCACTTTTTGATTATTTATATACGCTCCTGTTGTAATATTACACTCAACTCGTAGAGTATTCACTTTCAATATAGATACAGGTAAATCAGAATTATGAGTTTCATCGGCTTTTAGTTCACGAGGAGCAAATCCTAATAACTTACCAATTGAATCTTCATAATAAAAATCAATGTTACGATTAGATTTAATTTTACAACCTAATGTATTGTTGTTAGGTGTGATAAGTAAATCAATGTTATTTGGTAACTTTGATTTAATATAAGATTCAATATCTTTAATTTCATAACTACCTGTAGGTATTTCAATTATGAAATCATCTATATACAACTTATTACAACCAATATCAATATTAGGAATTGAATTATATGTAAATAAATCAACAAGTCCAAGCGCATAATTTTTGTTTTCCGAGAGTTCAATTGGTGGGAAGTACGCAGTTTCAAGAACTGAAGAGTTCCCCGTTAACGTTAAAGTGAAAGAGTCAGTCATGATTGACATCTATTTTTATACTGATGCTCATAGTTAATTACACACGCTTATATATCTTAAAATTATTCTTAAGATTAAGTTGTCCACATAGAAACTTAAGACATAAGTGTCCGCATATGAATGTATCAAAATTTTGATATCTCACATGATTATATTTTATACAGCTACCAACACCTAAGTAAACAATTAGATCTAATGGTGGTGAAAGATTTCCAAAACTATCAAAATATTCAGTTTCATTATTTATCTTTTTGTAAGCTACCCAATGGGTTCCAGGTCCATCCTTGTCATCAAGATTAATTATTGCTGACTCATATTTCCGAGGTCCTGCAGTGGGTAATTCATTCCGCATAAAAACTCCGCGAAAATGAGGTATTTTCATAATTTTAGCAAATTTAAATAGATCAAAGTTCGTAAGCGCGCGGTGAGGTAGCTGCAATATTAGTTTTTTTGAATCCTTTTCTTATTCTTCAATCCTTTTCCTTGATACGGTTGAAGATAAAGACCAAGTCCTTGACGATAAGGTTTTAGATGTAATCCTTTTCCTAAGGCAATAGCCTCCATTGTTTGATTATGTCGTTGGGCTTCAGAAAATTGTTTTTTGGCTGCATTAGCATCATTTACAGCTTTTACTATACCACCGATCCCTCCACTCAAAGCTCCTAGAGCACTAAGTCCCGCAAAGATTGGAATAAGTGGTAAAATACCACCAACTTTTGAGGGCACGGAAAGAATTCGAGGTGATGAAATTTTAGATTTACCTCCAAACTTCTTTATTGCTTTTTTTGCACCAATCATAGCAGTTCTAATAGTATCTGTTGAATTATTGTTAGGTTTCATACTCTTTTTAGCAGCATTTACAACCTTATTCAATGTGACACGTTTCTTATTCTTAGAAACTGTCTTCTTCTTCTTCTTCATCTTCTTTTGCATCTTTTTCTTTGTCTTATCTTTAATTTTTAAACCCATGCCGAATTTAGATTTAACTTTCATTATGTTGGTTACCGCTAATGCAGCTGCTTTTTCACTAATGCTAGAGTCCTTGGAAAGAACTCGTTGCCACGCCTTTTCAGCTAGTATTTTGTCTGCAGAATTTCTCGCTGTTAAATTTTCCCGATCTTTCGAATATGCTATATCGTGCTCTTTGCAAGCTGCATCCAAAGAGTTTATACCTGGATCACCACGTGCCAAACGTTTTTTTAGCTTAGTACCAGGTCCACAATATTGATACCCAGGTAAATGCAGCTCAAACGGTAATTTATTGATTATATTATTAAGAAACCCTTTACCACTGCAAGAAGTTTTCTTTTTCATTATATCATGAGTAATCATTCTTTACTCAACGGTGGTTTACAACGAACTGATGGAAGTAGAATATATAAATACGGTATTTATAGTTTTTTCCTCAGTCGATTGCAAGATGCAGTTTAAAGTACAAGCTGATCAGCTCCCAATTGTAAATGTCGATAACCTCATTGAAACCAAAGACAGTGGGGTTAAACGTCATGGAAGTCTTTTTTCGAATAGCATTCGCGCAGCTTTTTGCGGACCCTCAAATTGCGGAAAAACGAATGCCCTTCTTTCTTTGATTATACATCCAAATGGTTTAAGCTTTGAAAATATTTATTTATACTCAAAGTCATTACAACAACCAAAATATAAATTTCTAGAAAAAATACTGAGTAATGTTGATGGAATAAAGTACTTTCCATTCAGTGAACATGAGCAAGTGGTTTCACCTAAAGATGCTGAACCCAATTCTATCTTTATTTTCGATGATATTGCTTGTGAGAAGCAGGACAATGTCAGAGCATTCTTTTGTATGGGTAGACATGTTAACGTTGACAGTTTTTACCTGTGTCAAACCTATGCTCATATTCCTAAACATCTTGTTAGAGATAATATCAACTTACTGATTCTTTTCAAACAGGATGATAGAAATCTTAAGCATGTTTATAATGATCATGTAAACACGGATATGACTTATACTCAATTTAGAGATTTATGTTCTACATGTTGGAATTCTGATAGATATGGGTTTGTGGTTATAGATAAAGATAGAAATTTAAATGAAGGTCGTTATAGAAAAGGGTTTGATTGCTTCATTCAGTTATAAATATCAAATGTTTCTAAACAACTACATTAGTGCAATTTGAGACTTCAATATATAAACATGTTTCGAAAAGACGTGGAAAAACTTCATCAAATTGCGAAAGCAAGTGAAGCTATACGACGGAAACATCGCATACTTAAAAGTGGTAGAGAGAATGCAGAAAATATGTTAAGAGAAACTTTCCAACCATTGGTTACTCCATTAGAGAAATTAGTGAATATAACTCAAACACCTATCAAGATTGAAAAAGTTAAGAAAAAAGAAGAAATAAAAGAAGAGGAAGATGATGATTTTGAAACAACTTTTAAGAGTGCTATTAGTGGAAATATACCATTCAATACATCCACTTATGATAACAACATAGAGTTTTCGGATCCTTTTGCTCAAGAAGAAAATTTACTTGATACGAAAAATGAAAATGTGATTAATGAATTGAAAAATGATGAGTTTAATGATGTTATTTCGAATCAAGAGAATATACTTAATAGTGATTCTACAAATCCTGATGCTAATAAATTGACAAATAAATTTATACAAATGTTACATAAAAATAGAAAACAGTATTTGGATATGGTTTACGGAGTACGTAAACTTTCTGATGGTACGTTTCTAATTGGTGATACACAAATAGATTTTGAGGGTCCATACATTAATTTAGTTGGAAAGAAAAGATATTCAAAAACAGATGGTCTATTAGAACTTTTATTCAGACAAAAACCTGATGAAACTGCAATAAGTTCAAATGATTTAGCAAATTATAAGGAAATTATTACTTCTACAAATGCATATAGAAAAAATTACAGTCCAAGTAAACCTGTGCGTAAGAGTACGAGTTCAAAATTCACTAATGTTATTGCAAAGCTTATCCTAAAAACTGGAGATTCCTTGAAGATAAAGAGTCTATTACCACAAGCTATGATAGTTAAGAGAAAATCATATCCAGACTACGTCTATTGGAATGATGCAAATGAACTTGTAGATCGTTTACGGTTGCTCATGGCTTCTCAACAAGCTGGTAACTCAATACATAATAATGAAATTATTTCCATTATTGAAGAATTACGTGAAGCTCAAATCATATATTAAGAAGGTAAAATAAAATCAAGATCATTATCAAGTTGAACATTGATGTATTCAGATGCATTAAAAAATCATTGAAAATGGTTGATAAAAAGTTAGTAGTAGTTACAGAATTACATAGACAAGCTAGGAGAAATTACCCACGTCGCAAAGTGCAAATGCGTGGAATAGATGAAACCTGGCAAGCAGATTTAGTTGAAATGTTACCATATTCTAAAGTTAATAAAGGTTTTAAATATATACTTACGGTTATAGATATCTTTTCCAAGTATGCATGGACTATACCTGTAAAAAGCAAAACTGGAAAAGATGTTTCAGCAGCAATGAAATCTATACTTGTGAATGGACGGATTCCAAAAAAATTGCATACTGATAGAGGCAAAGAATTTTATAATTCTCAATTTGAGAGTTTAATGAAGTCATATAAAATCAAACTTTATTCAACCTTTAGTAACTTAAAAGCTTCAATTATTGAAAGATTTAACCGGACTCTGAAAAATATGATGTGGCCACAATTCAACTTACAAGGAAATTACAAATGGACACATATTTTACCATCACTTGTTTCAAAATATAATGACAAGAAGCATCGTACTATTGGAATGAAACCAAAGGATGTCAGCAGAGAAGATGTATCTGAACTATTAAAGCGCATCTCGAAGCAGAGGGAAATTAAACCTAAGAAGACAAAATTTAAAGTTGGTGATCGAGTTCGAGTGAGCAAGTATAAAAATGTTTTCAATAAAGGATACACACCCAACTGGACGACTGAAATATTTACCATCACTCAAGTGAAACCAACAAGCCCAGTAACATACAAGTTGAAGGATTATCAGGATCAACCCATCGAAGGCGGCTTCTATGAAGAAGAGATATCCAAAGTGAAATATCCAGATGTCTACCTTATAGAAAAAGTTCTCAAGCGCAATCGTGATAAAATCTATGTAAAATGGCTTGGATTTGATAACTCACATAACAGTTGGATCAACAAATCTGAATTGTGATCAAATAGTGCAAGTTAAAGTTAACTTTCAGAAAAGTTAAAGTTAACTTTCATAACAGTTAAATGTAATCAGCATGTAACTCCTATGTAAGTTAAAGGTAACTTTTAGAAAAGTTAAAGTTAACTTTCATAACAGTTAAAATTAACTTTCAGATAAGTTAAAGTTAACTTTCAGAACAGTTAAATGTAACTTTCGAAAAAAAGATAATCTTATACCAAAATAATATTAAGCTGTTATTTTGAAATAATGTTAAAGAAACTTTGAGGTTATGTAAAAACTAGTTCTCAGAATGTAATAAAATGTAAATATATTAAAGTTATCTTTAATAAACAATTTATGAAATGAATATTTATATAGTATCTGTTATTAACCTTATCTCTTTGTTTCAAATAATAATAATAAAAATAATTTTTAAGTAAAACAGATTTTCGAATCATGCATATAAAGGTTTTATTGAATAAAGTAGACTAAAAATTAATATAGATGTAGTTTTTATTTATATCTCTCATAATAACGAATAATATACAATGAATTTACAATCAGTTTACTTAAACTAGTGGCATTTCTATATCATTAGAATCTAAATTGTTCAATTTACAATGTCCCCAAGCGAGGGTGTCGGTGCTATTTTTTAACAAATATCTTTTATCATCATACGGACTTAATGCTATTTTTGTCTGTTTTAACGTTTGAACATTATGAAGTTTGGATCGGATTGTGTATTGAGTTCTAGCCTGAATTTCTACATTTTTTAAACAGTATACATAGTCATCGAATGTTATTGTTTTCATCACAACTACCTCCTTAACACCTTTAGCCTTTTTTATAAAGTCCTGATCCTCTACTCGAATACTATACATTTTACTCCGCAAGCCAACAAATTCTGTAATAATTCTCCCATTACACTCATCTTTCATGAGACCTAAAACTTTTTTATTGACTTGCGGCATTCCATGTATATTATCAGCAGGATAATCAGAAGTGTCAAATTTGCAAATATCTGCTTTTATATCAGAATAGATATTTTCACATTTAACGTGATAAACAAGACTATCGGTGTCAGTATAGAGCAATTTACAGTTATCATTATACTTTTTTCGCATGTAATCGTAATGAAAATCGTACATGAGTGTTTTGGAAATGTCTAAAACGCTAAGACCAATATAGATTGGTTTATTCATAAGCACTTCCGTTTTTCTAAGTTCCACCGCAACTAAATTTTCGCTAAAGATAGCTCGCGAGTGGAAGTTAGGTTTAGATATAAGAGCTTCAGCTCCATACCTACCCCCCCACTTTGTTACAAGTTTAACATCTACACGTTTCCGTACGTTTTCCATTGTCTTACCGTACACTGCATTATTCATGAGTTTAAATAGATTTTTTTCAAAATCATTTGTAGCATTCGTTCGCATCATGGTATTAAAATCCACATAATTTTTCAACCAAGCAGATTGTTTGAATTGTAAAATTCTGTGAATATGTGTAAGTTTAATACCATGTGCCAAAGCTTGCTTCAGTGCACGGTAATGGATAACATATTTTTGTTTCGGTAGAAGAGTAGTTAGTAACTTTGTCTCTTTTGATCCTGGTGGTTTTAAGTGTTCAGGACAGAATGGTAAATCACTATGTTTATCATGTAATTCATTAGGATAGTCTAAATCGACTTCTAAAATATAACCAATAGGTGCATCATCTTCAACGTTAAACTTAAAATTATTATTTACGTTCGGCACCCACTTAAAACCACCAAAGGGAAGTGCTTGAACCATAGCCCAACCATACAGGTTGTTCGCATCCAAGTACATAATGTAAGTTGACTCTTCTTCTTCTTTATATTTTTCCATATACTGGTTATTAGCTTTAGCATATCTATTGGAACACTGGCTTACTCCACCTCTAATGCCACGTTCAATAAACATAACCATATCTATATCAGTGAGAAGTTCCAACTTTACATTAGTATACTTTAACATTGCATCCCAGCTCAATCCAGGTGTTGTATAATAATGAGCTGGATCTAAACCATACGCAATAAGACATTGGTTTCTAAAATTTTCAAAAATATCTGCGAGTAATAAAATATCTGTTTTCATATACAAATATACATAATCACAGAGATTTTTACAATTAAATGAATTCCAGACTTTTTGCGCATGTGAATAATCTTCATTACTTACATGCGAATCGTTTAATGTACTGTAAAATTTTTCTATTGGAGGTAGTTGTGCCTCATTAAGTTTTGCTCTACAGTCCAAATACTCGTATGGAAAAATACCTTTTCGCGTTAAAAGTTCAATTTTATCTTTGGGATAGGCGGAAAATTCAGAATTTACTATAATATGCTGAGGAAGATAAGATGCCAATTTATCCAAAGACGATGCCATAAATTTGAATGAATCTATGAACCGAAAATTGATGATACTCCCTTGAACATGTTTAGTGAAGCTAATAAATCTTTCTTTGTTAACGGGGAGGAGGTGAACTTTACCCTCAAACTCAGTGGCAATGGATTTTATAATGAAATGCGCATCGTATCCACTTAAATTGTGGAATACTACAGGAATATCTCTTGAATCCTGATAGTTGATGTTACAATCCTGATGCGCTACCCCCCTGTACTTTCCAGTTATATGACAATGATCTTTTACTTTCACAGCCCCATGCGCGATAGAGTTTTTACAGATGTGGCAAATGTTAGTGCTTCGAAAAGCAGCTTGTTGACTTGCATTTAGTTTCTCCATCGGAATGGTGACCATAAATACAGTCTCAATATCCTCTGCCAACTGTTTTAACTCTTTAGCAAACCATTTTGCAGGATCTTCTTCATCCTTAGGTGATGCTTTGTATACTGATAAAGTATCATCATAACACTTTAAATAGTATCCAATGCTCAGAAGTTTATGGTTTTGAAATACTTCTGTGCAATCACCTAAGGTTGAAGATTCCGTTTCAGGAAGCAATAAGCTCTCGCAGTCTGCATATATGATAAATGGAGCACGCTCCTTATTATTGAAATTTTTGAATTGAATTACGTTGTTATTAGGCTGTGGTAAAATTACTTTAGTTTTATTCAATTTGTTACAATCTTCGGTGTGTTCAATAAGTTTTTCTTCACTATTAAAGTAATGCAAACAGCGATCGCAAATATGCATTTTATGATTATATTTAGACAATTGAGAACTTACAAGTCGCGATAAATTCTTAATCCAAACGTAATGATAGTTGAATGAAAGAATTGTTTTATCAGCAGAAGCATCTTCCTCAACACTCAAACTTTCATCAATGTAGTAATCTTCAATGCGTAAAAGATTCACATGAGAAGTTCTTTTGTGTGATGTAAGGTGTAACGGTGTTACACTAAAATCATTTTTACACTTTTGAAGACCATATACATTGACTGAAATTTTATTTAATGTTTCGAATTTCACAATGTTATTTAGAGCTACAGGAAATTCAATTCCTGTAAAATCTAAGACATCTTTAAAGTTTTCGTACTTCGATAAACGATGTGCATTAGAAGAAGCTGGGTATAGTGCTGATAGAATCGACCACTTGAAGCATTGATTATCTAAATTATGAACATTAATGCAGGCCTCTCTTTGTTTAATAACTGGTGGAAGATCGATATAAGAGCCAGCACACATAGGGTTGTATTTGCTTATATTAACATCTAGTCTTTGGATAGAGTCAAGAATCCAATTAGATTCTTTTTCCTGAAACTCTTCCATTTTTCTAAGTGTTAACTGTTTTACATTAACATTATAAAATTCATCTAACTGAGTTGAAGGTAAAATGTCACTCGCTTTAACTGCAAAGTTTTTTAAATCGAATTCTTCTGAACCGTCAGGTAGGGTTTTCTTAAATTTGGCGTACAATACCGTATACGTTTTTACCGGACCAAGCGTGTTCAAACAAGTCTCGACATGATTTTTGAAGAGGACAAAGGCATCGTCTAAGAACTGATTAACATCTATATGCGTTAAATTTACTATTGTTCCCGACTGTAATTGATTATTAAAGGCTGTATCCGTGTCAACCCACTTAATTGTTTCATTTGAGTGATTGAGACCGGCACCGCTCTTCTCTAATAAATTAAAATGACATTTCAAGTAGTGCACTCTGTTTAATAAATTTAAGATTTTTTGTTTCTGAGGAAATGTAAAGCTATATCTATTAAAGAATTTTTTTAAAATAGCGTATTGCTGTTTACATTTATGCTGCCATTCGAATGCACTAATAAGACGAGCGTCAGCCGGCTTGGACTTTATAGAGCATAACTTTAATTCCGCAGTATCAATGAAACTGGTGGAGCATTCACAAATTTCATCAACACTGTAAGGAGAGGCGAAACGTTTTTGTACGCTAGTTCTACACGGAGGCATTTTCACAAAGTTTTTTCTAAAATCTGAAAAAGAAAACTGAAAAAAGTTTAAAAAAATGCTAAAAAAAAAAAGCCTAAAAAATGCTAAAAAAGGCTGAAAAAATGCTGAAAAAAATAGAAGTGAAACGAGATGCAAAGTTCTCACTGAAGTCGGGCTGAAGATTGATAAATTTTCACACCAGAGGAAATTAGGCTCAGACTAGAACTGTGTACCTAAAACAGAAGAAGAGAAAAATGTTGTAAACAATGAATTGTTATTTACTTGTAATTTTTCAAAATTATTAAAAATAGTAATACTTACGGAACTTAGTGCTGATGCCTAGTGTATTTGTATATCCTATCCAAGTAGGCAGTGTAACAAGTGTACCTGTAACAGAAGAAGAGAAAGGGGTGTTATTAACAAAAAATTGTTTTTTATTTGTAAATAAACAAAAAATTGTTTTTTATTTGTAAATAAACAAAAATTGTTATTTTATTTGTAAATAAACAAAGTTTTGTATTACTTACAGAGTTTATTATTGACAACTGTGAACCTCCTAGAGAAGTAGGCAGAAACTATATCTGTGTATCTGTAACATTAAAAAACATTATTATAAACAACGAATTGTTATTTTACTGGTAAAATATACAAAATCTGTAAAGCTAGAAGTACTTACGGAGCTGCTCTTGGGGGAGAACCTACTGCTACAAAACTCTGAAGCGAAATAAGATTTCATCTCTTGCGAACGCCTATACATTAGAGGCTCCCCCACTCTCACAAGTCCCCCCACACTCGATGACTCTGGGATGCATGCGCGCAAGTTTCTCCCACTTCACAGTACCCACTCTACTACTTCCACTCCTATACAGACAAGGAGCATCTATCAAATTCATATAGATGTTTGAAATTATATATACCATAAGCCTAGTGTATTTGTATATCCTATCCAAGTAGGCAGTGTAACAAGTGTACCTGTAACAGAAGAAGAGAAAGGGGTGTTATTAACAAAAAATTGTTTTTTATTTGTAAATAAACAAAAAATTGTTTTTTATTTGTAAATAAACAAAAATTGTTATTTTATTTGTAAATAAACAAAGTTTTGTATTACTTACAGAGTTTATTATTGACAACTGTGAACCTCCTAGAGAAGTAGGCAGAAACTATATCTGTGTATCTGTAACATTAAAAAACATTATTATAAACAACGAATTGTTATTTTACTGGTAAAATATACAAAATCTGTAAAGCTAGAAGTACTTACGGAGCTGCTCTTGGGGGAGAACCTACTGCTACAAAACTCTGAAGCGAAATAAGATTTCATCTCTTGCGAACGCCTATACATTAGAGGCTCCCCCACTCTCACAAGTCCCCCCACACTCGATGACTCTGGGATGCATGCGCGCAAGTTTCTCCCACTTCACAGTACCCACTCTACTACTTCCACTCCTATACAGACAAGGAGCATCTATCAAATTCATATAGATGTTTGAAATTATATATACCATAAGTCTCCGTGGCGCAGTTGGTAGCGCACTCCTTTTTTTTTTTTTTTTTTATTTTTTTTTTATTTTTTATTTTTTTTTTTTGGATGGGAGGGAGAATTATTTATTTATTGTAAATTTATATACAATTATAAAAATCTGAATCCACTTCTGTCTACATTTTCTCACAATATATACTTCCTATATATATTGTGAGAAATGCTTCCCTATACATCAAAATTTTATTTTTTCGTATAGCGGCTCATCTTCGCGGGTCTCGTTCTCTTCCGAACCCAAGGCTCCTCCACGTATAACAGGCGTTGCGCCAACGCGGCGGCGGCCGCCCTCGCTTCGGCTACCTGGTGACGGTTAGGTTGTGGAAGTTCCACAACACAGGGTCGCTGTGTTGGACATGCGTTTGAAGGACTCTGAAAGCAAAAAAACAGTCTAAATTAGAATTTAATATAACAAAAATTTTGAAAATTTTAATTTTTTTTTTTTTTAGTTAAAATAGAGGTATATCCTCCCATATTATTTAAGTTGAAAAAACCAATAAGTGATCTTAGGAAGGTAAAATTGAATAAAACTTCAACAATTTCGTCAAATTATCATAGCGATGTTTCCTTGGCTTGGTTTGTCAACCTCTTCAGACTTCACACACACAACAAATAAACTTCCGTCACTCTACGTCTCTACTCTACCTTCCTAAGATCACTTATTGGTTTTTTCAACTTTAATTTTTTTTTATTTAAACTAAAAATAAGTAATAAGTAAACTTACTGTTATGTGCCAGTTTTTCGGAAGATTCCAATCTTCCGGATAAATTTTTTTCAGACATGTAACTCTCCTAAAGTTAAAAAATCTTGGGTCCCTCCCAATATTGGTTGAGTTCGATGACGATGATGCCATATTATTATTAAATTAAATTAAAATATAAAAACAATGAAAATTTTGAAAAAAACAGCTCGAACAAGTTCGATGTTCTTAAGGAGCAAGTTTAGCGTCCGGCTGCCTTGACAAAATTTTCGTAAATGACACCCCCCTTGGGATAGTTAGCGAAAATTCCTTAGCAAAGCTAAGAAATGAAAAAGGAAAAAAGATGAAAATGTAAACTGTTGAACAAGGATAAAAGAGAAGAGGAGTGATGGAAAGTTTGAAGGTACAAACCGTTTTATGATAGGGCTTCAGGTCACTTTCTAGATACAGAAATAGACACTCTTAGAAAACTGTGAAAAAACTTTGCTCAAAAATAACGAAAATATTCTCAGAAGAAAAACATTACTTTCTTTCTAAACAGTTAAATAAAAGTTAAAAAAAAAAAAAAAAAATTAATATATATATATGTGAGTATCAATGGTTATGGAACTAAAAAAAAAAAACATATGTAAATATCACTGATAATTAGTAAAGCAATAATACTTACTGTTAAAAAATGATTGTTTAAATTATTACACTTTTTTTAGAGTTGCCTTCTTCAAACTCTTACTAGGTATAGTTATCTTTACTCCATTTTCAGTGAAAAAATATATTTCAATTTTCAGAGGATGTCGATAATGTAGGAAATTTCTTGTTAACAACACTTTCACTTAGTCTCACTAACAATTCAACTCTACTCAGGTGGTAATACTAGAGACATGCAAATTAAAAGGGTTAGCATTTTAGTTCAAAATTTGGCGCAATTTGCTGTAAAAAAGTGGGGGTAAAATTTGAAATCCCCTCCAACAAGATGGCTGAAAATGAAAGAAAAATTTAAAAAAGCGCATGCGTAAAACATCAACTGATGCTACAATTTCAAAAAGCAGGGGATTCCCCGCCAACAGCGCCATCTGTTGGAAAATGTCGGTAAAATGTTGGTAACCATGGTAAAACAGATTCCTCGCTAACCCCGCGTACAACAACAGGGGATTCCCCACCAACAGCGCCATCTGTTGGAAAATGTCGGTAAAATGTTGGTAACCATGGTAAAACAGATTCCTCGCTAACCCCGCGTACAACAACCTAAAAAGTGTGGGTAAAATTTGAAAACGCGCATGCGCAAATCGCAAAATGAGGCCAAAATTCAATGTGTATGCAAGTAAGGTGGGTGGCGGTGGGTGGTATGCAAATTAGTCTGCAGGAAAGGGTTAAAAACAATTCACAGCGTATGCAAATTAGGTGAGTGGGTGGTGGGTGGTATGCAAATTAACCCTCGAACAATACACAGCGTATGCAAATTAGGTTGGATGTATGCAAATTAGTCTGCAGGAAAGGGTTAAAAACAATTCACAGCGTATGCAAATTAGGTGAGTGGGTGGTGGGTGGTATGCAAATTAGGTGGGTGGTATGCAAATTAGGTGGGTGGTATGCAAATGATATGCAAATTCAGGGGAATCCCCCAAAACAGCGCCACCTACCGGCCAAAGTCGGTAACTAGGGTAATGCAGATTCCTACACTCGGTCGGTAAAACAGATTTCTGCAGGATTACAGATTTAGCAATTTTCTCGGTCGGTAACTGTTCCCGGACCGGTATAGCTCTACTACTATTATGTTCTATTTTTTGCATATATAACGTGTATTTTGAGGATTTTCAAGGTTTTTAGCAGTTAAATAGTTAGTTTCTTGTTAATTTCTACTTGAGTTTAGTAAGATGATAATGCGTCAACAGTTTGCTAACCGATTTTCACTCCCCCCCCCCTCTTCTCATCAAACAAGACTTTTACACAATTGTAAAATTTAAAAAATTCATATCTTTTTGGGTTTGCATTATATCAAAAACTTTTATAAACGAAATTTGTTTGTTTTTACTTGTACTTTAAGAAAAAAAATAGAGAAAAATTTTTTTTGAATTTTTTTTTTTTTGAAGTTTGAAAATGTTCTATTTTTGACATTTTTGGTCCAAAATAGCTGGCTAACGAACTCGATCTGTATTTTTGGTCACTTAAAACGCATATCAAATTTCAAATTGATAGATAAATTTTTACTCAAGTTAATGGATTTCAAAAATTTTGACACAGACAGACAGACAGACAGGCAGACAGACATAGAGACAGACACCTTCGTAAAACCCATTTTTTTGGAATCAGGATCTCTTCAAACGTCGAGAAATGTAGGTTTAAGCAAAAGTTCAAAATCGCACAAATTTAATACCTTCTCATTTAGGATGAGAATGTAAAAATAAATTTTTTCAAAATTTCCAAAAATTTTTAGAAAAGTCAATATTTTTTGATGCAGTTTTATTAGGTGTGATCAATAAAAGTAAATAGGAAGAAAAAACCGAGAGTTTATTTATTTTTTTGCAAAATAATAGTGTTTCTGTATATGATTTTCCCATATTATGTTCTATTTTTTGCATATATAACGTGTATTTTGAGGATTTTCAAGGTTTTTAGCAGTTAAATAGTTAGTTTCTTGTTAATTTCTACTTGAGTTTAGTAAGATGATAATGCGTCAACAGTTTGCTAACCGATTTTCACTCCCCCCCCCCCCCTCTTCTCATCAAACAAGACTTTTACACAATTGTAAAATTTAAAAAATTCATATCTTTTTGGGTTTGCATTATATCAAAAACTTTTATAAACGAAATTTGTTTGTTTTTACTTGTACTTTAAGAAAAAAAAAAGAGAAAAATTTTTTTTGAATTTTTTTTTTTTTGAAGTTTGAAAATGTTCTATTTTTGACATTTTTGGTCCAAAATAGCTGGCTAACGAACTCGATCTGTATTTTTGGTCACTTAAAACGCATATCAAATTTCAAATTGATAGATAAATTTTTACTCAAGTTAATGGATTTCAAAAATTTTGACACAGACAGACAGACAGACAGGCAGACAGACATAGAGACAGACACCTTCGTAAAACCCATTTTTTTGGAATCAGGAGGTCTTCAAACGTCGAGAAATGTAGGTTTAAGCAAAAGTTCAAAATCGCACAAATTTAATACCTTCTCATTTAGGATGAGAATGTAAAAATAAATTTTTTCAAAATTTCCAAAAATTTTTAGAAAAGTCAATATTTTTTGATGCAGTTTTATTAGGTGTGATCAATAAAAGTAAATAGGAAGAAAAAACCGAGAGTTTATTTATTTTTTTGCAAAATAATAGTGTTTCTGTATATAATTTTCCCATATTATGTTCTATTTTTTGCATATATAACGTGTATTTTGAGGATTTTCAAGGTTTTTAGCAGTTAAATAGTTAGTTTCTTGTTAATTTCTACTTGAGTTTAGTAAGATGATAATGCGTCAACAGTTTGCTAACCGATTTTCACTCCCCCCCCCCCCCTCTTCTCATCAAACAAGACTTTTACACAATTGTAAAATTTAAAAAATTCATATCTTTTTGGGTTTGCATTATATCAAAAACTTTTATAAACGAAATTTGTTTGTTTTTACTTGTACTTTAAGAAAAAAAATAGAGAAAAATTTTTTTTGAATTTTTTTTTTTTTGAAGTTTGAAAATGTTCTATTTTTGACATTTTTGTTTCAAAATAGCTGGCTAACGAACTCGATCTGTATTTTTGGTCACTTAAAACGCATATCAAATTTCAAATTGATAGATAAATTTTTACTCAAGTTAATGGATTTCAACAATTTTGACACAGACAGACAGACAGACAGACAGGCAGACAGACATAGAGACAGACACCTTCGTAAAACCCATTTTTTTGGAATCAGGAGGTCTTCAAACGTCGAGAAATGTAGGTTTAAGCAAAAGTTCAAAATCGCACAAATTTAATACCTTCTCATTTAGGATGAGAATGTAAAAATAAATTTTTTCAAAATTTCCAAAAATTTTTAGAAAAGTCAATATTTTTTGATGCAGTTTTATTAGGTGTGATCAATAAAAGTAAATAGGAAGAAAAAACCGAGAGTTTATTTATTTTTTTGCAAAATAATAGTGTTTCTGTATATGATTTTCCCATATTATGTTCTATTTTTTGCATATATAACGTGTATTTTGAGGATTTTCAAGGTTTTTAGCAGTTAAATAGTTAGTTTCTTGTTAATTTCTACTTGAGTTTAGTAAGATGATAATGCGTCAACAGTTTGCTAACCGATTTTCACTCCCCCCCCCCCTCTTCTCATCAAACAAGACTTTTACACAATTGTAAAATTTAAAAAATTCATATCTTTTTGGGTTTGCATTATATCAAAAACTTTTATAAACGAAATTTGTTTGTTTTTACTTGTACTTTAAGAAAAAAAATAGAGAAAAATTTTTTTTGAATTTTTTTTTTTTGAAGTTTGAAAATGTTCTATTTTTGACATTTTTGGTCCAAAATAGCTGGCTAACGAACTCGATCTGTATTTTTGGTCACTTAAAACGCATATCAAATTTCAAATTGATAGATAAATTTTTACTCAAGTTAATGGATTTCAAAAATTTTGACACAGACAGACAGACAGACAGGCAGACAGACATAGAGACAGACACCTTCGTAAAACCCATTTTTTTGGAATCAGGAGGTCTTCAAACGTCGAGAAATGTAGGTTTAAGCAAAAGTTCAAAATCGCACAAATTTAATACCTTCTCATTTAGGATGAGAATGTAAAAATAAATTTTTTCAAAATTTCCAAAAATTTTTAGAAAAGTCAATATTTTTTGATGCAGTTTTATTAGGTGTGATCAATA
The DNA here is from genome assembly GCA_037103525.1 of Ganaspis brasiliensis. Lineage (NCBI taxonomy): Eukaryota > Metazoa > Arthropoda > Insecta > Hymenoptera > Figitidae > Ganaspis > Ganaspis brasiliensis. The sequence continues at coordinate 213,813 of JAZKLR010000562.1, forward strand.
AAAGTAAATAGGAAGAAAAAACCGAGAGTTTATTTATTTTTTTGCAAAATAATAGTGTTTCTGTATATAATTTTCCCATATTATGTTCTATTTTTTGCATATATAACGTGTATTTTGAGGATTTTCAAGGTTTTTAGCAGTTAAATAGTTAGTTTCTTGTTAATTTCTACTTGAGTTTAGTAAGATGATAATGCGTCAACAGTTTGCTAACCGATTTTCACTCCCCCCCCCCCCCCTCTTCTCATCAAACAAGACTTTTACACAATTGTAAAATTTAAAAAATTCATATCTTTTTGGGTTTGCATTATATCAAAAACTTTTATAAACGAAATTTGTTTGTTTTTACTTGTACTTTAAGAAAAAAAAAAGAGAAAAATTTTTTTTGAATTTTTTTTTTTTTTGAAGTTTGAAAATGTTCTATTTTTGACATTTTTGGTCCAAAATAGCTGGCTAACGAACTCGATCTGTATTTTTGGTCACTTAAAACGCATATCAAATTTCAAATTGATAGATAAATTTTTACTCAAGTTAATGGATTTCAAAAATTTTGACACAGACAGACAGACAGACAGGCAGACAGACATAGAGACAGACACCTTCGTAAAACCCATTTTTTTGGAATCAGGAGGTCTTCAAACGTCGAGAAATGTAGGTTTAAGCAAAAGTTCAAAATCGCACAAATTTAATACCTTCTCATTTAGGATGAGAATGTAAAAATAAATTTTTTCAAAATTTCCAAAAATTTTTAGAAAAGTCAATATTTTTTGATGCAGTTTTATTAGGTGTGATCAATAAAAGTAAATAGGAAGAAAAAACCGAGAGTTTATTTATTTTTTTGCAAAATAATAGTGTTTCTGTATATGATTTTCCCATATTATGTTCTATTTTTTGCATATATAACGTGTATTTTGAGGATTTTCAAGGTTTTTAGCAGTTAAATAGTTAGTTTCTTGTTAATTTCTACTTGAGTTTAGTAAGATGATAATGCGTCAACAGTTTGCTAACCGATTTTCACTCCCCCCCCCCCCTCTTCTCATCAAACAAGACTTTTACACAATTGTAAAATTTAAAAAATTCATATCTTTTTGGGTTTGCATTATATCAAAAACTTTTATAAACGAAATTTGTTTGTTTTTACTTTTACTTTAAGAAAAAAAATAGAGAAAAATTTTTTTTGAATTTTTTTTTTTTGAAGTTTGAAAATGTTCTATTTTTGACATTTTTGGTCCAAAATAGCTGGCTAACGAACTCGATCTGTATTTTTGGTCACTTAAAACGCATATCAAATTTCAAATTGATAGATAAATTTTTACTCAAGTTAATGGATTTCAAAAATTTTGACACAGACAGACAGACAGACAGGCAGACAGACATAGAGACAGACACCTTCGTAAAACCCATTTTTTTGGAATCAGGAGGTCTTCAAACGTCGAGAAATGTAGGTTTAAGCAAAAGTTCAAAATCGCACAAATTTAATACCTTCTCATTTAGGATGAGAATGTAAAAATAAATTTTTTCAAAATTTCCAAAAATTTTTAGAAAAGTCAATATTTTTTGATGCAGTTTTATTAGGTGTGATCAATAAAAGTAAATGGGAAGAAAAAACCGAGAGTTTATTTATTTTTTTGCAAAATAATAGTGTTTCTGTATATAATTTTCCCATATTATGTTCTATTTTTTGCATATATAACGTGTATTTTGAGGATTTTCAAGGTTTTTAGCAGTTAAATAGTTAGTTTCTTGTTAATTTCTACTTGAGTTTAGTAAGATGATAATGCGTCAACAGTTTGCTAACCGATTTTCACTCCCCCCCCCCCTCTTCTCATCAAACAAGACTTTTACACAATTGTAAAATTTAAAAAATTCATATATTTTTGGGTTTGCATTATATCAAAAACTTTTATAAACGAAATTTGTTTGTTTTTACTTGTACTTTAAGAAAAAAAATAGAGAAAAATTTTTTTTGAATTTTTTTTTTTTTGAAGTTTGAAAATGTTCTATTTTTGACATTTTTGGTCCAAAATAGCTGGCTAACGAACTCGATCTGTATTTTTGGTCACTTAAAACGCATATCAAATTTCAAATTGATAGATAAATTTTTACTCAAGTTAATGGATTTCAACAATTTTGACACAGACAGACAGACAGACAGACAGGCAGACAGACATAGAGACAGACACCTTCGTAAAACCCATTTTTTTGGAATCAGGAGGTCTTCAAACGTCGAGAAATGTAGGTTTAAGCAAAAGTTCAAAATCGCACAAATTTAATACCTTCTCATTTAGGATGAGAATGTAAAAATAAATTTTTTCAAAATTTCCAAAAATTTTTAGAAAAGTCAATATTTTTTGATGCAGTTTTATTAGGTGTGATCAATAAAAGAAAATAGGAAGAAAAAACCGAGAGTTTATTTATTTTTTTGCAAAATAATAGTGTTTCTGTATATAATTTTCCCATATTATGTTCTATTTTTTGCATATATAACGTGTATTTTGAGGATTTTCAAGGTTTTTAGCAGTTAAATAGTTAGTTTCTTGTTAATTTCTACTTGAGTTTAGTAAGATGATAATGCGTCAACAGTTTGCTAACCGATTTTCACTCCCCCCCCCCCCTCTTCTCATCAAACAAGACTTTTACACAATTGTAAAATTTAAAAAATTCATATCTTTTTGGGTTTGCATTATATCAAAAACTTTTATAAACGAAATTTGTTTGTTTTTACTTGTACTTTAAGAAAAAAAATAGAGAAAAATTTTTTTTGAATTTTTTTTTTTTTGAAGTTTGAAAATGTTCTATTTTTGACATTTTTGGTCCAAAATAGCTGGCTAACGAACTCGATCTGTATTTTTGGTCACTTAAAACGCATATCAAATTTCAAATTGATAGATAAATTTTTACTCAAGTTAATGGATTTCAAAAATTTTGACACAGACAGACAGACAGACAGGCAGACAGACATAGAGACAGACACCTTCGTAAAACCCATTTTTTTGGAATCAGGAGGTCTTCAAACGTCGAGAAATGTAGGTTTAAGCAAAAGTTCAAAATCGCACAAATTTAATACCTTCTCATTTAGGATGAGAATGTAAAAATAAATTTTTTCAAAATTTCCAAAAATTTTTAGAAAAGTCAATATTTTTTGATGCAGTTTTATTAGGTGTGATCAATAAAAGTAAATAGGAAGAAAAAACCGAGAGTTTATTTATTTTTTTGCAAAATAATAGTGTTTCTGTATATGATTTTCCCATATTATGTTCTATTTTTTGCATATATAACGTGTATTTTGAGGATTTTCAAGGTTTTTAGCAGTTAAATAGTTAGTTTCTTGTTAATTTCTACTTGAGTTTAGTAAGATGATAATGCGTCAACAGTTTGCTAACCGATTTTCACTCCCCCCCCCCCCCCTCTTCTCATCAAACAAGACTTTTACACAATTGTAAAATTTAAAAAATTCATATCTTTTTGGGTTTGCATTATATCAAAAACTTTTATAAACGAAATTTGTTTGTTTTTACTTGTACTTTAAGAAAAAAAATAGAGAAAAATTTTTTTTGAATTTTTTTTTTTTTGAAGTTTGAAAATGTTCTATTTTTGACATTTTTGGTCCAAAATAGCTGGCTAACGAACTCGATCTGTATTTTTGGTCACTTAAAACGCATATCAAATTTCAAATTGATAGATAAATTTTTACTCAAGTTAATGGATTTCAAAAATTTTGACACAGACAGACAGACAGACAGGCAGACAGACATAGAGACAGACACCTTCGTAAAACCCATTTTTTTGGAATCAGGAGGTCTTCAAACGTCGAGAAATGTAGGTTTAAGCAAAAGTTCAAAATCGCACAAATTTAATACCTTCTCATTTAGGATGAGAATGTAAAAATAAATTTTTTCAAAATTTCCAAAAATTTTTAGAAAAGTCAATATTTTTTGATGCAGTTTTATTAGGTGTGATCAATAAAAGTAAATGGGAAGAAAAAACCGAGAGTTTATTTATTTTTTTGCAAAATAATAGTGTTTCTGTATATAATTTTCCCATATTATGTTCTATTTTTTGCATATATAACGTGTATTTTGAGGATTTTCAAGGTTTTTAGCAGTTAAATAGTTAGTTTCTTGTTAATTTCTACTTGAGTTTAGTAAGATGATAATGCGTCAACAGTTTGCTAACCGATTTTCACTCCCCCCCCCCCCTCTTCTCATCAAACAAGACTTTTACACAATTGTAAAATTTAAAAAATTCATATCTTTTTGGGTTTGCATTATATCAAAAACTTTTATAAACGAAATTTGTTTGTTTTTACTTGTACTTTAAGAAAAAAAATAGAGAAAAATTTTTTTTGAATTTTTTTTTTTTTGAAGTTTGAAAATGTTCTATTTTTGACATTTTTGGTCCAAAATAGCTGGCTAACGAACTCGATCTGTATTTTTGGTCACTTAAAACGCATATCAAATTTCAAATTGATAGATAAATTTTTACTCAAGTTAATGGATTTCAACAATTTTGACACAGACAGACAGACAGACAGACAGGCAGACAGACATAGAGACAGACACCTTCGTAAAACCCATTTTTTTGGAATCAGGAGGTCTTCAAACGTCGAGAAATGTAGGTTTAAGCAAAAGTTCAAAATCGCACAAATTTAATACCTTCTCATTTAGGATGAGAATGTAAAAATAAATTTTTTCAAAATTTCCAAAAATTTTTAGAAAAGTCAATATTTTTTGATGCAGTTTTATTAGGTGTGATCAATAAAAGTAAATAGGAAGAAAAAACCGAGAGTTTATTTATTTTTTTGCAAAATAATAGTGTTTCTGTATATAATTTTCCCATATTATGTTCTATTTTTTGCATATATAACGTGTATTTTGAGGATTTTCAAGGTTTTTAGCAGTTAAATAGTTAGTTTCTTGTTAATTTCTTCTTGAGTTTAGTAAGATGATAATGCGTCAACAGTTTGCTAACCGATTTTCACTCCCCCCCCCCTCTTCTCATCAAACAAGACTTTTACACAATTGTAAAATTTAAAAAATTCATATCTTTTTGGGTTTGCATTATATCAAAAACTTTTATAAACGAAATTTGTTTGTTTTTACTTGTACTTTAAGAAAAAAAATAGAGAAAAATTTTTTTTGAATTTTTTTTTTTTTGAAGTTTGAAAATGTTCTATTTTTGACATTTTTGGTCCAAAATAGCTGGCTAACGAACTCGATCTGTATTTTTGGTCACTTAAAACGCATATCAAATTTCAAATTGATAGATAAATTTTTACTCAAGTTAATGGATTTCAAAAATTTTGACACAGACAGACAGACAGACAGGCAGACAGACATAGAGACAGACACCTTCGTAAAACCCATTTTTTTGGAATCAGGAGGTCTTCAAACGTCGAGAAATGTAGGTTTAAGCAAAAGTTCAAAATCGCACAAATTTAATACCTTCTCATTTAGGATGAGAATGTAAAAATAAATTTTTTCAAAATTTCCAAAAATTTTTAGAAAAGTCAATATTTTTTGATGCAGTTTTATTAGGTGTGATCAATAAAAGTAAATAGGAAGAAAAAACCGAGAGTTTATTTATTTTTTTGCAAAATAATAGTGTTTCTGTATATGATTTTCCCATATTATGTTCTATTTTTTGCATATATAACGTGTATTTTGAGGATTTTCAAGGTTTTTAGCAGTTAAATAGTTAGTTTCTTGTTAATTTCTACTTGAGTTTAGTAAGATGATAATGCGTCAACAGTTTGCTAACCGATTTTCACTCCCCCCCCCCCCCTCTTCTCATCAAACAAGACTTTTACACAATTGTAAAATTTAAAAAATTCATATCTTTTTGGGTTTGCATTATATCAAAAACTTTTATAAACGAAATTTGTTTGTTTTTACTTGTACTTTAAGAAAAAAAATAGAGAAAAATTTTTTTTGAATTTTTTTTTTTTTGAAGTTTGAAAATGTTCTATTTTTGACATTTTTGGTCCAAAATAGCTGGCTAACGAACTCGATCTGTATTTTTGGTCACTTAAAACGCATATCAAATTTCAAATTGATAGATAAATTTTTACTCAAGTTAATGGATTTCAACAATTTTGACACAGACAGACAGACAGACAGGCAGACAGACATAGAGACAGACACCTTCGTAAAACCCATTTTTTTGGAATCAGGAGGTCTTCAAACGTCGAGAAATGTAGGTTTAAGCAAAAGTTCAAAATCGCACAAATTTAATACCTTCTCATTTAGGATGAGAATGTAAAAATAAATTTTTTCAAAATTTCCAAAAATTTTTAGAAAAGTCAATATTTTTTGATGCAGTTTTATTAGGTGTGATCAATAAAAGTAAATAGGAAGAAAAAACCGAGAGTTTATTTATTTTTTTGGCAAAATAATAGTGTTTCTGTATATAATTTTCCCATATTATGTTCTATTTTTTGCATATATAACGTGTATTTTGAGGATTTTCAAGGTTTTTAGCAGTTAAATAGTTAGTTTCTTGTCAATTTCTACTTGAGTTTAGTAAGGTGATAATGCGTCAACAGTTTGCTAACCGATTTTCACTCCCCCCCCCCCCCCCCCTCTTCTCATCAAACAAGACTTTTACACAATTGTAAAATTTAAAAAATTCATATCTTTTTAAGTTTGCATTATATCAAAAACTTTTATAAACGAAATTTGTTTGTTTTTACTTGTACTTTAAGAAAAAAAATAGAGAAAAATTTTTTTTGAATTTTTTTTTTTTTGAAGTTTGAAAATGTTCTATTTTTGACATTTTTAGTCCAAAATAGCTGGCTAACGAACTCGATCTGTATTTTTGGTCACTTAAAACGCATATCAAATTTCAAATTGATAGATAAATTTTTACTCAAGTTAATGGATTTCAACAATTTTGACACAGACAGACAGACAGACAGACAGGCAGACAGACATAGAGACAGACACCTTCGTAAAACCCATTTTTTTGGAATCAGGAGGTCTTCAAACGTCGAGAAATGTAGGTTTAAGCAAAAGTTCAAAATCGCACTAATTTAATACCTTCTTATTTAGGATGAGAATGTAAAAATAAATTTTTTCAAAATTTCCAAAAATTTTTAGAAAAGTCAATATTTTTTGATGCAGTTTTATTAGGTGTGATCAATAAAAGTAAATAGGAAGAAAAAACCGAGAGTTTATTTATTTTTTTGCAAAATAATAGTGTTTCTGTATATGATTTTCCCATATTATGTTCTATTTTTTGCATATATAACGTGTATTTTAAGGATTTTCAAGGTTTTTAGCAGTTAAATAGTTAGTTTCTTGTTAATTTCTACTTGAGTTTAGTAAGATGATAATGCGTCAACAGTTTGCTAACCGATTTTCACTCCCCCCCCCCTCTTCTCATCAAACAAGACTTTTACACAATTGTAAAATTTAAAAAATTCATATCTTTTTGGGTTTGCATTATATCAAAAACTTTTATAAACGAAATTTGTTTGTTTTTACTTGTACTTTAAGAAAAAAAATAGAGAAAAATTTTTTTTGAATTTTTTTTTTTTTGAAGTTTGAAAATGTTCTATTTTTGACATTTTTGGTCCAAAATAGCTGGCTAACGAACTCGATCTGTATTTTTGGTCACTTAAAACGCATATCAAATTTCAAATTGATAGTTAAATTTTTACTCAAGTTAATGGATTTCAAAAATTTTGACACAGACAGACAGACAGACAGGCAGACAGACATAGAGACAGACACCTTCGTAAAACCCATTTTTTTGGAATCAGGAGGTCTTCAAACGTCGAGAAATGTAGGTTTAAGCAAAAGTTCAAAATCGCACAAATTTAATACCTTCTCATTTAGGATGAGAATGTAAAAATAAATTTTTTCAAAATTTCCAAAAATTTTTAGAAAAGTCAATATTTTTTGATGCAGTTTTATTAGGTGTGATCAATAAAAGTAAATAGGAAGAAAAAACCGAGAGTTTATTTATTTTTTTGCAAAATAATAGTGTTTCTGTATATAATTTTCCCATATTATGTTCTATTTTTTGCATATATAACGTGTATTTTGAGGATTTTCAAGGTTTTTAGCAGTTAAATAGTTAGTTTCTTGTTAATTTCTACTTGAGTTTAGTAAGATGATAATGCGTCAACAGTTTGCTAACCGATTTTCACTCCCCCCCCCCCTCTTCTCATCAAACAAGACTTTAACACAATTGTAAAATTTAAAAAATTCATATCTTTTTGGGTTTGCATTATATCAAAAACTTTTATAAACGAAATTTGTTTGTTTTTACTTGTACTTTAAGAAAAAAAATAGAGAAAAATTTTTTTTGAATTTTTTTTTTTTTGAAGTTTGAAAATGTTCTATTTTTGACATTTTTGGTCCAAAATAGCTGGCTAACGAACTCGATCTGTATTTTTGGTCACTTAAAACGCATATCAAATTTCAAATTGATAGATAAATTTTTAGTCAAGTTAATGGATTTCAAAAATTTTGACACAGACAGACAGACAGACAGGCAGACAGACATAGAGACAGACACCTTCGTAAAACCCATTTTTTTGGAATCAGGAGGTCTTCAAACGTCGAGAAATGTAGGTTTAAGCTAAAGTTCAAAATCGCACAAATTTAATACCTTCTCATTTAGGATGAGAATGTAAAAATAAATTTTTTCAAAATTTCCAAAAATTTTTAGAAAAGTCAATATTTTTTGATGCAGTTTTATTAGGTGTGATCAATAAAAGTAAATAGGAAGAAAAAACCGAGAGTTTATTTATTTTTTTGCAAAATAATAGTGTTTCTGTATATGATTTTCCCATATTATGTTCTATTTTTTGCATATATAACGTGTATTTTGAGGATTTTCAAGGTTTTTAGCAGTTAAATAGTTAGTTTCTTGTTAATTTCTACTTGAGTTTAGTAAGATGATAATGCGTCAACAGTTTGCTAACTGATTTTCACTCCCCCCCCCCTCTTCTCATCAAACAAGACTTTTACACAATTGTAAAATTTAAAAAATTCATATCTTTTTGGGTTTGCATTATATCAAAAACTTTTATAAACGAAATTTGTTTGTTTTTACTTGTACTTTAAGAAAAAAAATAGAGAAAAATTTTTTTGAATTTTTTTTTTTTTGAAGTTTGAAAATGTTCTATTTTTGACATTTTTGGTCCAAAATAGCTGGCTAACGAACTCGATCTGTATTTTTGGTCACTTAAAACGCATATCAGATTTCAAATTGATATATAAATTTTTACTCAAGTTAATGGATTTCAAAAATTTTGACACAGACAGACAGACAGACAGGCAGACAGACATAGAGACAGACACCTTCGTAAAACCCATTTTTTTGGAATCAGGAGGTCTTCAAACGTCGAGAAATGTAGGTTTAAGCAAAAGTTCAAAATCGCACAAATTTAATACCTTCTCATTTAGGATGAGAATGTAAAAATAAATTTTTTCAAAATTTCCAAAAATTTTTAGAAAAGTCAATATTTTTTGATGCAGTTTTATTAGGTGTGATCAATAAAAGTAAATAGGAAGAAAAAACCGAGAGTTTATTTATTTTTTTGCAAAATAATAGTGTTTCTGTATATGATTTTCCCATATTATGTTCTATTTTTTGCATATATAACGTGTATTTTGAGGATTTTCAAGGTTTTTAGCAGTTAAATAGTTAGTTTCTTGTTAATTTCTACTTGAGTTTAGTAAGATGATAATGCGTCAACAGTTTGCTAACCGATTTTCACTCCCCCCCCCCCTCTTCTCATCAAACAAGACTTTAACACAATTGTAAAATTTAAAAAATTCATATCTTTTTGGGTTTGCATTATATCAAAAACTTTTATAAACGAAATTTGTTTGTTTTTACTTGTACTTTAAGAAAAAAAATAGAGAAAAATTTTTTTTGAATTTTTTTTTTTTTGAAGTTTGAAAATGTTCTATTTTTGACATTTTTGGTCCAAAATAGCTGGCTAACGAACTCGATCTGTATTTTTGGTCACTTAAAACGCATATCAAATTTCAAATTGATAGATAAATTTTTACTCAAGTTAATGGATTTCAAAATTTTGACACAGACAGACAGACAGACAGGCAGACAGACATAGAGACAGACACCTTCGTAAAACCCATTTTTTTGGAATCAGGAGGTCTTCAAACGTCGAGAAATGTAGGTTTAAGCAAAAGTTCAAAATCGCACAAATTTAATACCTTCTCATTTAGGATGAGAATGTAAAAATAAATTTTTTCAAAATTTCCAAAAATTTTTAGAAAAGTCAATATTTTTTGATGCAGTTTTATTAGGTGTGATCAATAAAAGTAAATAGAAAGAAAAAACCGAGAGTTTATTTATTTTTTTGCAAAATAATAGTGTTTCTGTATATGATTTTCCCATATTATGTTCTATTTTTTGCATATATAACGTGTATTTTGAGGATTTTCAAGGTTTTTAGCAGTTAAATAGTTAGTTTCTTGTTAATTTCTACTTGAGTTTAGTAAGATGATAATGCGTCAACAGTTTGCTAACCGATTTTCACTCCCCCCCCCCCCTCTTCTCATCAAACAAGACTTTTACACAATTGTAAAATTTAAAAAATTCATATCTTTTTGGGTTTGCATTATATCAAAAACTTTTATAAACGAAATTTGTTTGTTTTTACTTGTACTTTAAGAAAAAAAATAGAGAAAAATTTTTTTTGAATTTTTTTTTTTTGAAGTTTGAAAATGTTCTATTTTTGACATTTTTGGTCCAAAATAGCTGGCTAACGAACTCGATCTGTATTTTTGGTCACTTAAAACGCATATCAAATTTCAAATTGATAGATAAATTTTTACTCAAGTTAATGGATTTCAAAAATTTTGACACAGACAGACAGACAGACAGGCAGACAGACATAGAGACAGACACCTTCGTAAAACCCATTTTTTTGGAATCAGGAGGTCTTCAAACGTCGAGAAATGTAGGTTTAAGCAAAAGTTCAAAATCGCACAAATTTAATACCTTCTCATTTAGGATGAGAATGTAAAAATAAATTTTTTCAAAATTTCCAAAAATTTTTAGAAAAGTCAATATTTTTTGATGCAGTT